>CAUYSK010126688.1:0-10120 GCA_963575035.1 Avahi laniger | reverse complement strand
GCATGGTGGCGCATGCCTGTAGTCCCAGCTACTCGGGAGGCTGAGGCAGAAGGATTGCTTGAGCCCAGGAGTGTGAGGTTGCTGTGAGCTAGGCTGATGCCACGGCACTCTAGCCCGGGCAACACAGTGAGACTCTGTCTCCAAAAATAAATAAATAAATAAATAAATAAATAAAAAATCTAAATGGATTATCTAGCAACACTGGGCTGGCATTATCTGGCAACAGCTAGCTAAATGAAAGTGCCGCCTGCGCTATAGAAAAGGTAGGATGCTTCTGTTCATCAGAGTCGCCAGCACTCTTCTATCACACACCTCCCTCCCATCTGATGTTCCCTGCCTGGCATTAGTGGGCTTTAAGAGTTTGCAAATCCTACTACTATAGTCCAATATTCTCCACAGAGGATGCTCACCTGAATCCCCTGTATTGTGCTTTACAGTGAAGAAACTGGGCTCCACTTCAGACTTGCTAAATGAGAATCTCTGAGGGTGCAGATCCAGAATCTCAATTTGTGTACTTAAATATCCACAGTAACTCTGAGACACCGCCAGGGTGAGAACTCTTGAAAGGAGAGTAGACTCATCTATATCTACTCTTTATCTCAGGACAAACAATGACCTTCTCATCTGGAATGTTGGTTAC
Organism: Avahi laniger; assembly: GCA_963575035.1. Taxonomy (NCBI): domain Eukaryota; kingdom Metazoa; phylum Chordata; class Mammalia; order Primates; family Indriidae; genus Avahi; species Avahi laniger. The sequence goes on along the minus strand of CAUYSK010126688.1, from coordinate 9,480 downwards.
TCACCAGTAAAAACCACTAGTGACCAAATAGCATCCCTGGCCCATCCCAGAGAAAGGATCTGAGGGTGGAGTGGAGAGGGAGGTGCTAATACCAAGATTCCCCTGACCTCATCTATAGCCGAGTCAGACAGAGCCGAGGCCTGGTGACCAAAGAGATCCCCCAGATCAGAGAGCCTGCAGTCCTTATTACCACCGGTGATGGAGGAGCATCATCCACTTATTTCCTTAATGGGCCATTGCTTTTAATGTGAATGAATGGCTGGTGGAGAATGAAACAGCCCAGCAGGAGCTGCGTGCATCTGAGATGAGACAGAAGCACAAATCTATTCCTTGTTTAAAGATCACACTGCTAAGAATAGAAACTGAAACACACGCTTGAGCGTGTGCACATACACAGCTAAAGAAGGCCACGATGGAGCTGGAGAAATCCACAGCTTACTGGGGGAAAACATGAGAATCGTTGATACTTAGAGCAGAAGAGCCACTCTGAGTTCACTCCCTCTAAAGCTCCCCTTTAACAGACAGGGAAGCAAAGTCCCAGAGAGAAAAGTGCCATCCCCAGCATCACCTGGAGATGGAGAAGAAGCATGACTGGAACTCAGATTTCTGTCTCCAGGGTTGGGGCCCATCTCAATGTAACACGCTGCCTTGGGAGCCCAAGCACCCGGAAAGCTGAGCAAGGCCAAAGTCACATCACCCTTCTGAGGCATGGCTGCCAGGAAGAATCAAGCGAAGGTATCCACCATAGCTTTCTTAAAATAACAAACAATTGAAAACTGCCTAAATATTCCATGACAAGGATTTGGTTAAATTGATGATGCAACAGCCATAGTATGGAACACTATGTGGCCACTAAAAATAATTTTTACCTGTATAGGAAAATGAGAAGCGTAGATGCTATTGTCTGAATGTGTCCCCAAAATTAATATGCTGAGACCTAATCTCTGATGTGATAGTATTAAGAGGTGGAGCCTTTAGGAGGTAATTAGGTTATTAAGGCCTACCCTCATGAATGGGATTGGGACCCTTATAAGAGAACTTTGAGGAAGCCTATCTGTCCCTACTGCCACATGGAGACACATACAAGGCACCATCTATAAAGCAGAGAGCCCTCACCGGACACTGACTCTGCTGATGCTTTGACCTTGGACTTCACAGCCTCCAGAACTCGAGAAATAAATTTCTGTTGCTCATAAATTACCCAGTCTAAGTATTTTGTTATACAGCCCAAATGGACAAATACAGTAGGGTACAAAACAGTAAATACGGTACAATTACAGTTATAAAGATAGATATAGATAAGCTATCATTTATCGAACACTAATCATGAGCCTGGCGCTGTGCTAATCACTTAAAACATTATCCAACTTAATCCATAAATCAACCATCTGAAGTGAGTTCTATTATTATTTGTATTTTACAAAAAAAGCTGCAGCACAGAGATGTCCTATAGCTAGTAAATGACAGACTGCATATTTTTACTCAGGAAGTTTGAGCTCCAGATATCTTGTACTTAACCACTATGCTTAAAAAAAGATGAGGACTGGCAGAATACTCAGTCATCCTAGTGAGATCATGGGTGAGTTTTATGTTCTATCTTTAGTTTCTCTTTATTTTTTTCTTTTTTCTAATACTAGCAAATTTTTTTAAATTTACTTTTCTTTCTTTTTTAAAAATAATTCCCCATTCTCTTCTATCCCCAGCCCCTGATAACCTCTAATCTACTTTGTCTCTAGGATTCTTCCTATTCTAGACATTTCATATAAGTAAAATCATACAATATTTGTCTTTTGGTGTCTAGTTTATTTTGTTTAGCATACTGTTTCAAGATTATCTATGTTGTAACATGTAGTCATATTTCATTCCTTTTTGTGGCTAAATAATATTCCCTTGCATGAATATACCACTCTTTGTTTATCCATTCATCTGTTGATGAACATTTATTTGGGTTGTTTCCACTTTTTAGCTATTGTGGACAGTGCTGCTATGAACATTCATGAACAAGTAGCTGAGTTCCTGTTTTCAGGTCTTTTGGGCATACGCCTACTTGCGGAATTGCTGGGTCATTTGGTAATTCTACGTTTAACTTTTTGAGGACCAGCCATACTGTTTTCCACAGCAGTTGCATCATTTTACATTCCCACCAGCAATGTACGAGGGTTCCAATTTCTTCACATCCTTGTCAACACTTCTTATTTCCCATTTTTTTAATGATAGCCATCCTAGTAGGTGTGAAGTAATATCTCATTATAGTTTTGATTTGCATTTCCCTAATGACTAATGATGTTGAACATCTTTTCACAGGTTTGTCATTTGTGTATCTTATTCTAAGAAATGCCTTTCCAAGTACTTTGCTGTGTTTTTTTTTTTTTTATGATTATTATTTTGAGGCAGGGTCTCGCTTTATCACCTGAGCTGGAGTATAGTTGGAGTAACCACAGCTCACAGTAGCCCTGAACTCCTAGGCTCAAGCGATCCTCATACCTCGACCTTCCAAAGTGCTGGGATTACAGGCATGAACCACCGTGGCCAGGCGTTACCTATTTTTTAATTGGGTTGTTTCTCTTTATGTTGTTGAGTTGCAGGAGCTCTTTATATATTCTGAATATTAAATCCTTATCAAATATGTTATTTGCCAATATATTCTCCCATCCGGTGGCTTGTGTTTCCACTCTCTTGATAGAGTTCTTTGATGCACATGTTTTTAATTTTAACAAAGTCCAATCTCTATTTCTTTATAATGAGAAAAATATAAAATTATGTTTATGAACAATTATTAATGACATTAGCAAAGCAGATGCCAAAGTTATACATATATGATTTAATGATTTAAAAATATGTGGGTAGTTAGATAATCTGGAAGGGAGAGGTAACTATTCTAGGAAGCCGGAAAATGAGGTGTCAATATAGAGAAAATATTATGGCACCTTCAGTCACTCAAGTTAAACTGTGATGCCTGCTTTGTCTCTTCTCTGCAGCAGCTTTCCAAAGAAATGCATACTTACTGCTCTAAGGAGACTGAGCCCTGAAATCATGCTCCCTGTAGTATCCAGGTCTGGTTTTTAGAGCTCCAAACAGGTCTTTCTTTTATCCATAATTCTTACCAGAACTGTGAATAGGGCTGTTTTAAAGATTTATGAAAAACTCAGAAAAGACCAAAAAAATAGAAGGGAGAAGAGGAAGTCCTTTTTCCTTCAAATGACAGACTAAGACATCTCTAGCCTCCAGAAGAGTGGACACAAATTCAAGAAGAGCCATATAGATTGGGGTCAGACAGCTGGCAGAACCTGTTGATAAAACAAGGTGGACAGCTTTTAGGCAGCTTTTTTAAATGCAGTGGTTTCTAGGCCCTGTTCCTGCCCCACAGAATTGCACTGTTTCAGGAGAGAACTGAAAGGAAATGCTTTGTGATTGCAATCTTCCCTCCTGTGCCCCACGGGACAAGGGATACTTCTGTCTCCCGCAAGTGCAACAACAGTAGTCTGGTGAGAACAAACAAGGTTTTCTTCACCAGAACACTCAGGATCCCTGCAGGGAGAGTGTGAGACATGGAGTCCTCGAATGCTAGAAGGGGAAGGGGCCTGAGAGATCTCCTACTCCATTGCTCCTCTGTTAGCAAGTGTTGGGGCATTAGCAGGCCCACTAAATAGAAACTCTCTTCTCACTTCAGTTCTGAACCAATTGAGAAATAGGGCACAGAAAAGCAAAGAGCGGGGATCAAAATGTCAGCTTTACTACTGATAAGAGCTAGACTGGAGGATATGGTTTAGACGTGAGGCCAAATAGGCTTGCTTATACTGTTCCGGAATAAATCTACCACCTAGTTACAGGCAGGGCTGGAAGAACTGCAGGCCTCATCTTATGGGGATCTGCCTCTGTACAAATTGTGGCACAGAAAGGAACAGAATAACTGTCCCCTTTGGTCAGGCTGGCTCTCAAAGACAGCAAAGAGAAGCGTTAAACTGAGCATGCCCAGATCATTCTTCCAAACTCACCAATCAAGTAATTCATACCTTCTTCATAAGGAAGAATGAATAAGGTGTGCAGAGAGAGGCTAGGAGTTCTACTCTAATGGCTTTCAAATTTTAGGAGGCAACGGAATCACCTGGTGGGCTTATAACCCAGATTGCTGGGCTCCACTCCCAGAGCCCTGATTCAGTAGGTCTGGGGTGGAGCCTGATAGATTTTGTTTCTTAACAAGTTCCCTGGTGATGCTGCTTATCTAGGGACCACACTCAGGAGAACCACTGCTAGAAAGGAATCTTTCCACTTAGAAACATAAGGAAGAATAAATGTTCTTCTTGATGGCCAGAACTTGTTTTGTTGCCAGTGACAAACCCAAAATCCGAAATGCTCCAGAATCTTTTGGCATGTCAACCTGACGTCAAAGGAAATGCTCATTTTAGCACTTTGGATTTTTAAATTAGGGAATGCTGAATTGGTAAGTATAATGCAAATATTCCAAAATTTGAAACACTTGTGGTCCCAGTCATTTTGGATAAGGGATACTCAATATGTGAATAAGAGAATTTATTGGCTGGGCATGGTGGCTCACACCTGTAATCCTAGTACTCTGGGAGGCCGAGGCAGGAGGATAGCTTGAGGTCAGGAGTTCGAGACCAGCCTGAGCAAGAGTGAGACACCCCCTCCCATCTCTACTAAAAATATAAACAAAAATTAGCCAACTAAAAATAGAAAAAATTAGCTAGCCATAGCGGCTCACGACTGTAGTCCCAGCTACTCGGGAAGCCAACACAGGAAGATCACTTGAGCTCAGGTGTTTCAGGTTGCTGTGAGCTAGGCTGATGTCATGGCACTCTAGCCTGGGCAACAGAGTGAGACTCTGCCTCAAAAAAAAAAAGAGAGAGAATTTATTTATTCATGTAACTAAATGATACAACACTCAAATGTAGGTTCAAGCATAACTAGACTCAGAGACTGAAATGATGTCTTCAGTACTCTTTTCACTCTCTGTATCTCTCAGCTCTGTTCTACATAGCTCTTAGTCTTAGGCAGGGTTTCCCCTCATGTATGGCTCCACTTACATTCTTTCCCCTAAGCTAGTGTTTCTCAAGCTTCAGCATGAATCAGAATCACCTGGAAGGCTTGTTAAAACACAGATTGCTGGGCCCCACCCTTGGAGTTTCTGATTCAGTAGGTCTGGGGTAACACCGGAGAAATGGTATTTCTAACAAATTCCCAGGTGATAATATTGATACTCCTGGTCTGGGAACACATTTTGAGAACCACTGCCCCAAGCGGTTTCTGAAGAAAAGAAAAGGATAGTCTCTCTCCCAGCAGTTCCTTTCCACACCACTCAAACCAAACCAGACTAAACAAAAACAGGACCTGGAATTGAGTCTCATTGGCTCCAACTGCTGCATGTGAGCCGCACACTCCCAGCCCCCACCCCCTAAACAATAACCGTTGGGATGTTCTTATTGGCCAGGCTTGAGTCATAAGTTTCCATAAGTACTCCCAAGGTACCTGGAGATACAGGTGGGGTTAACCCCGCATGAACTATCTGGACCGTAAGTGGGCAAAGGATAAAGCCACGTGAAGGTGCCATCAGAATGGCAAAGGAATGCTTGGTAGGCACCAGCAGTAGAGGTTCTGTACTCTTTGTTTCACAATTAAGAAATCAAGAGGTTAAGTGGCTGTTCTGTTTTACCCCACTTAGAAGATACAAGTTTTTTCAAAGGGCAGCTTGACATATTAATAGAAAGAGCATGCCTGGGTTTTAAAGTAAGAAAACCCTTCCCCGCCACAGACAAACCGACAAACTAACTGGTTTAGGGCAGATCAATTAGCTCCTTTGGGATTTAGCTCCTCTCTTTAGTGTTTTGAAATGGGAATAACAATGACATCTACTTACAGGGTGGGATGAGGGTGTGATGATTTACTAGAATATTTAAGAGTCCTTTTTTAGGAAAGTATCAGATGTGAGTTTTAAATTTTTTAAAAGTCTATGTGAATTATAATATATGAAAATTGAAACTACATAGTGTTACTACTTTTTTGTTTTATAACTACTATTTTTCCCCTGCAATATTAGCAAGATCAAATATTTGATAACATTATTCAGCAAAAGTCTGGGGAAAGAGACACTTTCATTTGCTGCTGGTTGAACGTAGCCCATATCCTAAGACGGGTGGGGAACCTGCCTTCTAGGTTCTTAAATGCGGCTTTTTAACTGAATCCAAATTTTACAGAACAAATCCCTTTTTTTTATTAATGCAATTTTGTTTGTTTTTTATATTTTTATTTTATTTGTAAAATGAGCGTTAGAATACCAAAGAATAAAATAAGTTTCAATGAAATAATCCCCCCCCAGATTGACTGGCACAATTAGAACATTAGTAAGCCATAAGTGCTAAATTGACAGCTGCTAAGCTCATGATTTAGTTCTAACTACCCCCACCTGACTGTTGCCACTACCGCATGAGGTTGGCTAAAGTTTATGGGGGTTGAGTATGCCAGTCTTTTATCAGCTTTTGACAATGGTGCACTGTGTTTCTGTTTGAAGTAGAATTTGTGAATAGTTGCACAACTCAACAGTTTTTTTTTTAAATTCTGTCTGCTTAACAGCCCATCTTGTCAAAGAAAACCAAGAGAATACTAAAGGAAGAAAGATTTTTTAATGACGATTGGGAATTGCAATATTTTGTTGTTTCTGCTAAAGATAAGATGATTTGCTTGCTTTATGATACTGCAATATCAACATTAAAGAAATTCAATGCTCATCAGCATTATAACACTCATAAGGACCAGAAATATTTTAGAGGGAGAGGCACGAAAGGTTGTATTGTAGAAATTAAAAGATGAAGAGCAAAAGCAAAGACAATTCTTTCAAGCAGCAATGAGACCCAGAAATAATGCCAATGAAGCAACTTATAAAGTAGCTTGAATACTCGGGGGAAAAAAGGGAAGCCTTTCAGTGATGTAGAAATTGTAAAAGAATACATCGTTGAAGTTGTAGGATGCTCAGACCCCGATAACATTTCAGAGCACAAACAACTGCCTCTTTCAAGGAGAACCATAACTGATTGGCAGCATGAATTAGCCTTGAACTTAACAGAACAACTTCATGCAATACTTCAAAAGGAAAATACATATTATTCAGTCACTTTGGATGAATCAACTAATACTACTGACTTGGCACAGGTTTTATATTTCATGCGATTCATAACAGAAGATTTTCTTTGCTATGAAGAGTTATTCACTTTGGACACTCTTGCAAACAGAACATGGGGAATAGATATCTTCAACAAGTTTCAAGATAACTGTATTGAAGTTGGACTGAATTTGGTAAATTTAGTGAGTATATGCACCTTCTATGACAGGAAAACATGAACGGTTTATTGCACAGATAATAAAGTATTAACAGATCCAGATGATCTTTCTTTTTGTTGTATTTTGCATCAGCAAAATCTCTGTGCTAAAGCCATTTTTAGTGACACTTTGCAACAAGTTATAAGTACTGTTAACTATATTCATGCAAATGCAACATGGCATCATCAGATTCATAACCTGCTAAATTTGAAGGATGAGGTATTCGGCGTGGATTTGCTGAGTCATTCTAAAGTGTATTGGTTATCTCAGGGACAGCTGTTAGCCAAAATTTTATCTCTGTGAGAACAGATAGTTAAATTGTATAAAGAACAGAATCGGCAATGTGAATTATTGAAAGAAGATTGCTATAGGAATGCAGCATTTCTGTGTGATATCATGTCAAATGAAAATGACTTGAATATTTCTTTGCAAGGTAAAAGTAAATCAATATATGATATGTGGCAAAAAATCTAAGCATTTCGAAAAAAGCTATCTTTTTTCAGAACACTTCTTCAAAGGGAAATTTCAGATGAACATTTTCCCCAGTTAGTAAAGATCACTGATGAACAGGATGATGTATGTGAATAGTTTGAAGAATACGCAGCTGTTATAGACCAATTAACTGGAGAACACAATAAAAGGTTCACTGACTTTGAGAATCATCACATCACACTCAAATCAGCTTTTCACCCTCACCTAGTTTATATCATCAAGGCACCTAAAGAACAACAGATGGAATTGATTGAGCTCTCAGTAGATGACATTTTTTCATGCTAAGAAAGATCCAGTTGAAATATAGAAAAATGCAGTAGAATACCCACACCTACGGCAACATGCCTGAAAAATGCTTTCTTGCATTTCAACCACTCGTTGCTGCGAATCTTCATTTTCCTTCCTAAACCAAATCAAGATGTCCTTAAGGTCACAAATGACTGATACCCATCTAGAGGATCAGCTGAAACTGCGGACCTCCATGCTGCAACCAAATATTCAAATACAACAAAAAGCAGACACAACAAAGTCATTAAAAGATTAGTTAACTTTAAAATTAACAAATGGTTTTCATTTTTTGAAATGATTTAAGTACGTAGTAGTTAGATTTTTACAAAATAATGTACATTTTTAAGTATATCTAATTGAAGTTTCTTGAGTGTGGCCTTATTTGATTACAGCTAAATTAATGCAGCTTTCCAACATGAAAACGTCCCCACCCCTGTCCTAAGATCTTATTCAGCAGCCCAATGCCCCATAGAATTTCATCTTTCTACTGGAAGACTTTTTTCTGAACTGTGGAATTTCGTTCTCACCATCAGCAGGCCAGGCCAGGGAATTATCTCATCTCACAGCCTCCATCCCCCAGAGCAGCTTTCATCCTGTGCTGCCTGAGAATTGCAGCTCCCTCACCTTTGATTAGGAGAATCCAGAAGTGAATATTTCGCACCATTTCTCACAATTGCCCAATGAGATTGAGCTCCAGTCACCCCCTGTAGCAGCTGGCATAATAACACGTCCCTTTAATGGTTTCCTTCCTGTCCCTGCATGGCTACCCCTCCCTCCAGCTCTCTGGTGTTCCCTGCACCTCCCAAATATACTATTTGCACTAGAATCGTTGTTGCAGAGATACGCTTTTCTGGGGGAACCCCAAGCAAGATATAAACACTTTCTGGGAGTTGGCAATGTCTGGCAACATTTCAAATTCCTGTGCGCTTTGATCTAGCAAATGTAATTCTAATAAATATTTAACAAGTATATTGATACATGTGCAAAATAACATGTATAAGACTATTCACTGAAGCACTTTTTGTGATAGGAAGAGACTGACAATTTAAATTTCATTATTAGGGTGGAATAAATTAAAGGTTATTGATACAATAAGATACTATGGGCCGGGCGCGGTGGCTCATGCCTGTAATCCTAGCTCTCTGGGAGGCTGAGGCAGGCGGATTGTTTGAGCTCAGGAGGTTGAAACCAGCCTGAGCAAGAACGAGACTCCGTCTCTACTAAAAATAGAAAGAAATTAATTGGATACCTAAAAATATATAGAAAAAATTAGCCGGGCATGGTGGCGCATGCCTGTAGTCCCAGCTACTCGGGAGGCTGAGGCAGGAGGATCGCTTGAGCCCAGGAGTTTGAGGTTGCTGTGAGCTA
>CAUYSK010126687.1:0-24810 GCA_963575035.1 Avahi laniger | reverse complement strand
AGTGGATTAATAAAATGTGGTATATGTATACCATGGAGTACTATTCAGCTTTAAGAAACAATGGTGATATAGCACCTCTTGTATACTCCTGGATAGAGCTAGAATGCATTCTACTAAGTGAGGTATCCCAAGAATGGAAAGACAAGCACCACATGTACTCACCATCAAATTGGTATTAACTGATCAACACATAAGTACACATATAAGAACAACATCTATTTGATGTTGGGCAGGGGGAGGGGGGGAGGAAGGAGGAGGGGACGGGTGTATGCATACACAAAGAATACAATGCGCACCACCCAAAGGATGTACATATTTGAAACTGGGACTTTGGGGGGAGGGGGGACAAGGGCAACATACGTAACCTAAACATCTGTACCCCCATAATATGCTGAAATAAAAAAAAAATAGAGTGTCCAGAGGAACATGACCTTGAAACAAGCCCGAGGATAAATGGGAGAAATCCTCCAGGCAGGGGCACGCTGGCACACAGGCAAGTGCGTGCGGGAGAGTGCCTGGTGCCTGGTGCCAGCAGGGCGGCCAGCATGGGGACAGAGACTCACCGTCTGCAGTTGGAGGGAAATCTGGATCTGGGTTCTGCGGGGCCTTGTGGGCCACTTACAGGAGGGAGAAGGGATGGCAGGGAGGGTTCTGAACAGGGGAGACGCGTGATGGGCTGAAGTTTCTATAGGATCTTTCTGGCTGCTGCGTAGAGCGTAAGCTGTAGGAAGGCAAGAGAAGGAGGCCGCGGGGACAACACAGGAGGGAGAAATGGGTGGCCTGGGCTAGAGGAGGATGAGAAGTGGTCAGAGTTCTGTGTTTAGAGGGCAGAGATGGCATTTGTGAAGGAGTGGATGTGGCTGCAGGACAGAGAAGTCTTGGCTCAAGGGTTGTGGCCAGGGCAGCTGGAAGAACAGAGGATTCGGAGAGACAGGCAGAGCAGGATGAGTCGTGCCTCCTGTCACCTGCGCTCTGATCCATCGGGCCTCCCCTGGTAGAACTATGGGGAGAGCCACCTGCACAGATGAGTACGCCTGTCTTTGCGGAGCATAGAATAGTCCCATCACCTTCAATTTGGAGAGAACTATCAGCAAATGCACATTACATGTCTAGAACCACATTGGTGCGTTTTGATCCTACTGCTTTACATTCTAGGCACTATTCTCAGGGCTGGGTCTACACAGAACAATACAGGAGATGAAGCCTGAGGCATGTAGACCAGAGAGTTGCACAAACACATGGAGTCTTGAGACACATGTACTAAATGATTTGTAGGACCATTAGCCACCTTTTGTGGAACATTTGTTTTTTGCAAAGTGCTGCACAAAGTACATTACATAGACTATTTCCTGAAAGCTGTACTAACTAGATAAAATAGGAGGTATCATTGCTTGCATTTCTCATATAAGGAAACATGAAAGAATCAGTTGAAGCATTATACATTTCCCTTGTCCTATGAGACCATTGAAGTTGCTCTATGGGTCCATATTTAATCTTTTAAATAATCTTTATTTTTTAGAAAAATTTTAGATTTACAGAAAAATTGCAAAGATAGCACAAAGAATTCCCACACACCCTGTACCCACTTTCCCCATGGTAAACATCTTACATTAATATGGTACACTTTATGCAACTAATGGACCAATATTTGTACATTTTTATTGACTCAGCTCTGTGGTTAATTGAGATCGCCTAGTTTTCCCCTAATACTGTTCCGTCCTGGGGTCTCCTTCTAGATCCCACATAACATTTGCTTGTCAGTTCTCCTTAAGCGCCTCTTGGCTGTGACAGTATCTCAGACTTGCCTTGTTTTGGATGACTATGACGGTTTGAGGAGGACTGGTCAGGCATTTTGTAGAATGTCCCTCAGTTGGGACTTGTCTAACGTTTTTCTCATGATTAGGCTGAGGTTATGGATTTGGGAAAGGAGGACCACACAGATCAAGTGCTATTCTCAGCATGACTTGTCAACACGATCTATCACTGTTGGTGGCAATCTTCAGCACCTGGAGGGAGTATTTCTTCACTGTAAAGTGACTTTGTTCCCCATTTTCAATCCTGTGGTTTTTGGAAAGAAGCCACTATGCTCAGCCCACACTTAAGGATAGGGAGCACGTTATACTTTTAAAAGAAAAAAAATTTAGAAAAATTTTGGGGTTAGATCTATAAGTATTGGGCAAAATCTTCTTTAATTCACTGAAAGAAATAGACCCCTGGCATTATTTTGAACCATTGAATTTGATACCAAAATAACGGAGGCAGCTTTTCCTGAAAATTCAAAAGGAGAGATGGTGATTTGCACATGATTAATCTTCTCAATAAGATAATATGAGCCCATCTTCATCGTTAGTGTACAGCTACTCCTAAGCACAAATGCTGCTCTGGGACTCATTCTAAGCTCTTCTACTAATTATGTGACAGTGACAATTCCTTACCTGTCTCTGTTGGGGATGTGAGTCCCAGGTGCCTACTTGGCACTCCCTGATAGGTCCTCAGTCCTGGGGCTGGGGCTGGGGCAGCTCCTTGCACTCTATGTTGCTGGCTAGTGAGGGTGGGAGTTGGGGGTCCCGGCATGGCCTTTGCTGGCCTGAGGATGGGGCTGTGGATTTTCTCTGCTATTTGTCTGGGGTGTTGCAGTTACTGTCTGGAAGTTTTCAGTCTTTAGTCTGCCCGTTTTCTAGTCCTTTGGCTAGAGAGAGCAAGCGTTTTTCTGGGGATTTTATTTATTTATTCATTTTATCTGTGCCTACTGGCCTTTCCTTGTTGCTGGCTTCTCCAGCTCCAAGTCTGTAATACATGAGGCCAAAACAAGACCCAGGTACTCACCGCCATGTCCTTCCCTGGCTCCCGAGGCCCCGGCTGGTTTGCCTGCTGCCCACCTGTCCTTGTCTTACCATGTTTGCTTGGGTGTGATGTCCGGGAGTTTTACAGAGAAGAATGGGAAGGTATATCTACTACTACTTCTTCGAAGTTCAAGTCCCTGGCCGCTCCCTCTTTGTAGCTTACTTTTCTGCCATCTGGGACCTCACAAAACAAGGTAAACAGAGTAAACACCATCCCTACAAAAGAGTGTTTGGACATTTGAGCACTGCAGGTTGCCCTCCGAGACACCTCTCTCCAGGCTGCTGCCTGTGTCCTATGAAGACACGGCCTTGTAACCAAGCACCAAAGCCAGTGTGGTCTAACCGGGCAGTGTTCACAGGCCTCCCTGCTGCCCTCAGGTCTCCTACGGTTACAGGGAATGTCTCCCATCCAATTATCAGCTGACTCACACAGAGCTTATAATCAACCAATAGCCTGAGGTCTTTTTCCTATGATTGTCTAAGCTTCTATGAGTCCCTGTTCTTGCAGAGTTTGGGCAGAATTTTTCTACCTCTATTACATTTCCTTTTGTTTGACTTGGTTTACTGTGTCATCCATTGGGATGGTAGCACCTGGGAGGTCTTCCTCTGAGTACTTGCAATCCACTGCTATTTATGCCTTCTAAAGAAGAGGAATTTGTAAAGGAAACACTACTCTAACCAGATCTTTAATGGAATTTCTATGGTTAATTATACATGATTTCTTATAATAATAGAGATTATTATATTATTAAGAATATTTAAGAATTAAGACATTAAGAATATATTATTAAGAATAATTAAAGAATATTATTATTCTTTCATCTTTTAAAAGATGAAAGATGAAAGAATTCCACTTTCTTATATAAAAGTAGAAAGAAATATTTTTATTCTCAATTTTAAACTTCTCCAAATGGACTTAAGAGTTCACATTCAGTGTATGTGATATTTTAAAATCCAAACTTAAATTTGTTTCTCTATTGCTGTTCTAAAAAAAAATTCACTGAGTTCCTGTACTAATTAATAATATACATTGTATAGAGCTTTTACATTGACAAAAACAACTCCACATCTATTATCCAGAGCTTTCCTCAGTGTACTTAAAATCTACCATCCATGTGTGTTTAACTTGTGTGCAATCTACAAGACACATAACTACTATTAGAAATAAGTAAAGAAAGGAAAATATTCTTTAAGTATGTCTGATTACAAGCCTAAAGCTACTAGCAGATGACACTTAAAATTTCAAGACAAACATGGAACAAAGTTATGAATCCGAAGGTTTCCCAAAGACTCTAGACAATTGGCCTACACTAGCCACTGGCCACAGGTGGCTACTGGGCCTATGGAATGTGGCTGTGCAACCAGTTAGCTCAAGTTTTAATATTATTTATTTTAATTTTTTAAATTTAAAAATACAGATATTTGATTCAGTTATTAGGAAACATTTATGAATCTTTGAAAAACTTGGGCATGTGAATCTACTCTTCAACTGTAAACTCTGTGAAATCTAAATATAGCTCAAGTACTTCTGATGAGAGTTTAGTGTCTAAATCAAAATATGCTATATGTATAAAACACATGCTGAATTTCAAAGACTTAGAACCAAAAAAGTAAGTATAAAATATCATTAATAAGTTTTTATATTGATGACGTGTTAAAGTACAAAAGTTTGGATGCATTGTGTTAAATAAGATACATGATTATGAGTATTTCACCTGTTTCTTATAGGTATTGGAGAATTTTTAAATTGCATTTGTGGCTTACATGATATGTCTTTTGGTTGTCTCCGTTCACTCCATACTCCATCGGCCAGCAGCAAGTGAAATGTTCTGTGGGTTCACCCCCCGCTTCCTGACCTCTCCCTGCAGGTAAAGCCCAGCGTCCTGTTGCAGCCCGACTTCTCTGGCCTGCCCTGGGTACTGCAGCCGGGAGTTGGTGCTTCACAGCTTAAAGGCTCTTTGGGGAAACACTCCCTCTCCCAACCCGCACACCCCATGGAGCACTCTATCTTGGAGGTGTTCTTCTGCCACCTTCTCTGTCTCCAAGGCCTTTCCTGCTGCCCCCTCAAAACAAAACAAAACAAAAACAAAAACCTGAGCAAACTGTACTTGTCATTTTAAAATCAGCTCAAGGATGTCTTGGTCTCCAAAGTGCAGTTGGTGCTGCTGGGCAGGTCGCTGCCCTGGGCTGGGTCCCACTGGATCTCTTTCCACAGTAAGTCACAATAACACCCCCCATGCCATCTTCCTCCTCTAGCAGCGAGCTCACTACCTCCGAAACACCCGGAAGCTCCTTCCTCAGGAAATACTTGAATGAATAAATGAAATCAACAGCAATATCAGTGTTACTAATTCACAATGATTAAAAAAACAGAAAACAGAAAAAAAAAAACCTCTTTTTCAGATTGGAATGCAGGAGGGTTTGAAGAGGAAATCCTTTTCATATTTGGAAAACCAATAAAAGCAAGGCCTGATGAGATAGAGCATCAGAAAAAAACGAAAGCATGTAGCCTGCAAAGCACAGGGAGAGCCTGGCGCTGTGGCGTTTGCAAAGGAACAGTCACAGCCCATCGGTCAAGTGTGGTCTGCTTTGTCTCTGCTGCAATGACCACCTTTTTTCATGGCTATTTCCCAACTTTTTGGCCAGTGGATTCTATTTAAAGATATTTAAACAAATACGATCCAGCCTTGTTAGCCTGAGGTCCGTTCTGCCTTCTCTGAGGAGATGGTGTCAACCCACCGTCTGAATCACTAACTGTGATTTATGTCGATCACATTTCCCTACTTCCTAGTGTGTTTGGCCAGCTGATAATTGAGTTTATCACATATTGGTGTCTCCTCGCAATTCTTAACGTCTAAAAAAGTATTTAAATGTTTAAAATAATTTTCTGAATAGTGAAATACATGGTAAGTTTAAAAAAAACCTCATCAATTTCTTACTCACAAATAGTATTTGGTCTCAATGCTGAAAGCTCAAAATCTGTGCCTGTAAGAATTTTTCATTCACAGTCATTATCATCCAAACATGAAGCAGCAAAGCATTTGACAGAGGGAATGTGGAAGAAGGCCACTCTTATCAGTGTGACGGATGGTTGCATCCTGAGGATAGCGTCCACAGAAGAGAAAACCTAAAATACAATAAATATTCACTTGTTTATATTTTTCCCTTCTATAATTACCACAGTGACCTCTTGCCTGATAAAAACATCAACAGAGAGGGGAGAAGATGAGTCTCAGCTGTGCTCGCAACAGAATCAACACGCAAAAAACTAGTTTTCAGGGTCACCCAAGTTTAACCTGTTTATATGAGCTTATTCTTATGTGCCACTATTGAATTAAATAAACATGATTTAGTACTGGAGGAATGAGAAAAAGCAAACTACATAGCTTTGACAGAGAAATTCCTATCTAGCTTCTTTTTAGCAATTTCTAGCATTTTGAATAGCTCCTTATTTAATATTTATTGTTGTATTTTTTTTCCATTCTTATTCTCAGTAATCATTCCAGATGGATGTTTTTTTAAACTGTTAATAGTTTCAACTCCTAATAGGCTGTGTGACCTTCTGCCAGTGACTCAACCTTCCTGGATATCAGTTGAACCCTATATTTTGTGAGGTCTTAACCATGTTAATAAGATTTTATTCTTCTTTCATGGGTGTCCTGACATCTTTTATTCGTCCATATCTTGATAAATTGTATGTCTAACCTTCTCTTTAATATTTGCTCAAATAATACAATGGTAGTTCTCTGGCTTGAGCGTGCATCAGAATGAGCTGGAAGTATGGATACAACACAGACGGCCAGGCCCTGCCCTGGGGTTCTGACTTCTGGGCTCTGGGGTGTGGCCTGAAAACTCACCTTTCTAACCAGCTCCCAGGTGATGTGATGCTGCTGATGTGACTACCACAGTCTGTCACTACAATACAGACATTTTCACAGGGCGCAGGATACAGAGCTGGAAAGGTATTTGGATGTCAGTCTTCCATCTTCCCATCTTTTAACTGCTGCCCAGGTTACCTCTGATGTAGGGGAGAGTTTTCAGACTGTAAGAGCAAGTGATATTCATTGAAGGGAACACGACTATCAGCAGTGTTTGCCCGTGTCTCTATAATTTAAAGTCATCCTGCAAAGAGTCTGCATTTCTAATTTCCTTTCCTTGTTGGTTCCAGCCTTCTTGGGAGCCTGGTGCAAAGGAAACGACTCCTCTTTTAGCTCAGAGATGCTGTCTATTGACTGAGGGGCTGTAGACACCTTTTCTCAGGTCTCCAATTGAAAGAAACCCTTAGAAAACCTCGGTTGGCTTGTGAGGAAAGCTAGCTTGGATTTTGCAACTCCTGAATTGCACTGCAGGCTCATAGGAGTTTGTTTAGAAGTTTCATTTTTAAATATAAATTTCTTCCACATAAATTCTTCTCAGCATAGAATGTGAAATTCATCCATCCTTCCACTGACTCATGCATTTATTTATGTATTATTTTATGTAAGAAATAATTATGTTTACATGCAACTGTGTTTGGGGTTTTTTTCATTATTAGTGGAAAACTTCACATTTAGCCTTATTAGACTTAATCGTATTTTTATTTTTTCTCTAATCCATTGATTTGACCTTTGAAGCTGGATGATCTTATCAAATCTTTCTCTCTCATTAATGTGTTACCTGAAATTTAGCAATAGGTCTTCTTCTGTACTTCCTCCAATGATAAAAAAATTTCAAGGGGGATCTGAGCAATTGCCAAGCTACAGTGTGACAGACAGCCCCTTCCTTCCACCGGCATCATCCTTGTATGGGTTAATATCTTAACATGCATAAAAGCAAATAATTAATTCTAGCATCCTGCCCATTTTATCTCTAAGATGTTCCAAAAATCTCTGCTTAAAAACCCATGGAATGAATGATTCAATATCTGTGACAGTCCCTTGATGCACCAGCTGAGAAAGCACAGTTGCATTTTCTTGTCTCACTAATATTAGTATTAATAGTTAATTGTGAAACTTGTTAGTGATCATCATAATATAATTTTTTTCTGTCTAAACCAAGCAGTATGATGATCCCATTCTAAATTTTGCCTGGTACCAAAGTAAAAATTCCCAGCTCACAGATGACAGTAGGCAACGTTCCCTTTTTGGAAAATTTCACTTAATTCATGAGAGATGCCCAGTGCTGATTTTACTCTGTAACGTTAGCCAGGATGAAAACAGTAACAACAAAAACATTTATCAGTGTGTGCTTTCAAATTTCTGAAACATTTACAGATATTATCACAATCATTCCTCTTCAAAGAGCAATGAGCTTGATATCTTCTCTGGTTTTGCCCCAGAGAAGTAATTTGGTCAAAACACCCAGGAAGGGGGAAGCCAAGATATAAACTGGGATCTTTCCATCCCAGAACTTGTACTAAGTGAAGTAAAAGAGAATCAGATGATTCTATTTTTCATATTCTCTCTGAGAAAAAGTAAATGAAATAAATTTGAGCTTTAGGAACTTGGCTACTAATCAGATTGTTTTTTGTTTTGTTCTTTTTTTTTTTGTAAATCACAGATGTTTATTATTTATTTCATCATTTGCCAAACCAAGTTTTCCTTAAAACCAAGATCTATTTCCTTGGTCTAAAATAAAAATAAAAATAAAGCAAGTAGTATTACATAAATAATGGATTTGGAATGGTTAAGATTGGAATACTTGCCAGAATCATAAATCACTGAGAAAATAATGGTCTTTTTATTACTTTAAAAATTAAACTATCACTGAAGCTATTTAAATATTAATAAAAGTGAGTTTGGAAGAATTGGAGCTTGTTTCAGATAAACATCTTTTATTTTTACTTATTTTTATTTTTATCCAGAACCATGCTGTCCATGGAATGAGACTCGCAGCCTGACCAGCCCGAGTTTCCCGTGAAACCAGCTTTTCCCGTCCACACAGCACGAAATCTACAGGAACTCGCACTGCGACTGCGCGGTGCCGCGGCCTTCTGCCGGGCTCAGATTAGCACTCGGTGTGCAAATGAAACGCTGCATGGTGTTTAATCTTTCACTGCTGAAATCCAAGACGTGGGATGTGCACGAATCAGCAATGTTATAAAACTGTATGAGTCAGCATGACATGTACGTTTATATCAAATATAATACCTGGATTTATTTTCTGTAGAAAGTACGTATCAGTTCTTCCATCACAGAGTTATGAGAAGGCGTAGAACGCTCCTTGCCTGGTTGTTGCTCCTGTGTGTTAGTGTAAGTGGGAACTTTCACTCGGGCCTTTTCAGTTCTTTGGTCTGACTGTGCTCTGAACACGCCTCCAAACCCGAGTTCTGGTGGTGGCTGAATCTCTCACCGGTCATATTAGGACAAGCTCTCAACGTTCCCTAGTTAAGGAAACGTTTTACCTCTTTCTCATCACCTTCATGTGGCTTTAGTTCTTCATTGTGGAAGTCCTCTGACGAAATCAAGTATGTTCCTTTCAGACATAAGGACAGAGGGAAGACATTTCAATTCCTGAAGAAAGTACATGATCCAACCACAAATCCAATCAGCTTTAACATTGTTGATTTCTTTCACCACTTACATAATTTCCAAAATAATCTTAGTTTCTTTTACAAACAAGTAGCAATTATGGAAAATTAAAGAACACATAGGTTCAACAATCAATACCAAAGAAGAAAGATCATCATTCTCAAAACAAAACGGATACTAGTAAACCTCTGAAAATTTGTTTAAAACTTATGAATTGTGGGACAGAAAGCACAGAAATTTCAAAATGCTAGTAAAAGATTTAAAAGTAAATACCTATCTAATACCTAGTATAATATGTATATATAAAAAATTCAAATTTCAAATTGCTATGCAACATGTGACCAAGTAGAGTTTTTTTTTTTTTTAATTTTTTGGTCATTGTTGCTGTTTGTTTTGTTTTCTTCCCCTAGCAGCAAGTATCTCTGCAACGTCTATGCAGCAAATGGGAATGATTTCAAACACTTATTTAATCCTTAATCTAACTTATCATTCAGAGTTATGATGAACCTAAGCATGTCTTAGAATCTCTGAGTCTCACCTAAGGGGCAGATGACCAGGTGGTGAGAAGGAAAGTTGTGGCCTCCAGGAGGTCCCCACAGCAGCCCCTGGGAGGCTCTGGGTCAGGGAACCTGAGGGCCTCGGAAGCAAGGATAAGGCCGCCTCCGTGAACAGCTCCCGTGGTTACAGCGGAAATGGCCTCTCTCCCTATCACTCCTGCTGACTTGCTCTATTTAATATACGTGCATTTAAACATGTTGCTGATGAAATTGTTTCCAGTTAAAATTTTGTATGTGGGGAAATGCAAAACAACACCTTTCACTCAAAAACAACAAAAGCTTTTACTCAAATCAGTGGCCTTATCTTGTGTCGTTTATTCTGACTTTGCAACCTTTAGATTGCATGCTGTGTATTCCACTCAAATTGAAATCTCTCTTTGATAAAATCAGATGTATATCAGCCAGTGTAGGTAAATATAAGGTGCAAAAAAGCTTAAAAATTAGAAGTGATAGCTTCCATAGTATCAGTAATTTTAGTAAGAAAAACCCACAAATCATCAGTGATACGTTTAGCAGGAGAAGAGGTGGGGGAGTTCTCTGGGGCCTCTTTTATAAGGACACGAATCCCGTTCATGAGAGTTCCACTCTTATGACATAATCATCTCCCACCTCCTAATATAATCACCTTGAAATAAAAGTTAACATATGAATTTTGAGGAAATATAAACATTCAGTCGATAACAGTTAATAAACTGGCTTTATTCACAGTGTGGCTGCTAGGCCAGTGCCAGCCTGTCGTAAAATAAGTACCAGCACTGAGAGTCCTGGAGAGTAGATGCTGGAAGCTTAACCATTTGACCTTGCTGTGACATTCACATGCACAACCAATAAACTTGACTCATCAGATTACAGAGAGATTTGAGTGCGTGGAACTCAAATGGACAGTCTCCCACGGCATGAGCTGTGTACTGCTCAGGCAGACTAGGACCACGTACTGGCTTGAGAATTATTCATAATTAAAAACAAAAACAAAACCAATGAGTCCTTCACTAAGTGAGTTTGAGAAATACTTTCTCAGCAGTGGAAGTCCAACAGTGATCCCTAGAGAAGGAGTGAGATCATCATCTATGTTCTTAGAAAGAGGGCCCTGGAGCTGCTGCTGGACACTGGTTTGGAGAGAAATGCAGAGGACTGGTGGAATGCCCAGGTAGAGCTATTACAGATGGCTCAAGTCCCCCTGCGTTGTGAGAGGTGACAGAGCCAGGAGCATCACGGTAGAGATGGGGTGAAATAGAAAGATTACACCCTAAAAAATAATAAGAAAAAGGATCAATGCTTCCCTGATTAATTGCATAGGTGCAGTCAGAGAGAAATGAGGATCATAAGGACATTCCTGATTTGGGAAACTAGGACAATGATGCTGGGAATTGGACGAAGGCATGTAAGATGAGAACGAGCACTTTGGGGGACAAGGTTAGTCAGGACGGTTATGGGAATGATGGTTTATTTTATGCACATCCCAACGGGGCTCAGGCTGTGAAGTCAAACTGGATTTATACTCCTTGTAAAAACTCAGATGAGTTGAAAACAATGTCCACACAAAGACCTGCACACAGTGTTTATAGTAGCTTTATTCGAAATTGCCAAGACTTAGAAGGAACCACTCTTCAGTAGGTGAGTGAATAAAGGAGCTGTGGTACATCCAGTTCTGCCATTCACTAACTGGATAGCTTTAGGAAAAGTACTTCCCTTTCGATCTTTGTTTCTTCATTTGTCAAATAGGGATTATAGTAAAGAAAAATATTGTATTACATTATGTATATGTTTTTACTTGCTAACTCAAAAATATTCCTTGAATTCTCGTTTTTGTTCGCTTTCTTGCAGTGTGTTCTGTTTTATTTGTATTTGGAGATTTTTATCTTTATGTACTCTAATTAACATGATCGTGTCTCTAAATTCATAATAATTAATTCAGATTTCCGTACTTTCATTCGATCAAAGAAAGTTCCCCTAAATATAAATTGATAGCTAAATATCTGAGGTACACTGGAAGCAAAGTGACAGAGAAGTATGCTGGGAA
Source organism: Avahi laniger (assembly GCA_963575035.1). NCBI lineage: Eukaryota > Metazoa > Chordata > Mammalia > Primates > Indriidae > Avahi > Avahi laniger. Next base: position 12,881 of record CAUYSK010126687.1, on the reverse strand, counting down.
AAGTGGGAGGTGTTGAATTTCATCTGAGGGTGTATGAACTAACCCACCTTTTTTTTGATACTATGTCAAAACTGCATATTTAAAAAAATGGTTTGAGAATATTAAATAGAAAAAATGTTTTTTTCCCCTTATAACTGAAATGGTATGATTTACAGTGAAAGAATGGTTTACTATCATCCAGAATTTTTATATAAACAGAACTGCTGAGATGTGCATGACAAGACACTTCCAGTTTTTCCAGTATGGCAGGTTAGAAAAAATGAAATAATTTCACTACTAACATCTAGAAGTCAGGGATAAAATACTACTAACATTGTTTTACATGGATATCTGAACTGGCACGAAGGGAAGAGAAATCCTCAGATATGGTAAACCAAAAGGAATTAAAGAAAAGACTGTAAACTAATGTTGGTATTATTTTGAGAAGGAATAGAGGCAGAGAGGCAGGTACAGTAATGAGCTTGTACCTAATGATTAAAATTAAAAACAATAATAAAATAAATTATTGAAAGAAATTAAAGAAGATAAAAAACAAAGTGAAAAGACACCCAAGGTCATAGACCAGCAAATTTAACATTGTTTAGTTGGCAATACTTTCTAAATTGACCTAAAAATTGAACACAGCCCCTACCAAGCTCTGGATGCCTATTTTTTTTTTCAAAAATTGACCAACTAATTCTAAAATTCACATAGAAAAAAAAGGGACTCAGAATAGGCAAAAAAATCTGGGAAAATAATAATAAATTTGGAGGACTCACAATTCCTATTTTCAAAACCTGTTTCAAAACTATAATAATTAAGAAAGTGGTGCTAGCATAGGAATAAAAACATAGATCAATGAAATAGAATTGAAAGTCAAAAAAAAAAGAAGACTCTTGCATTTATGATGAATTGATTTTTCACAAAGGTGGCAGGGCAATTGGCAAAAGAATAATCTTTTCAACCTATGGTGTTGAAACAACTGGATACAAGAGAATGAATTTGGACACATTAATCACATCATTATAAAAATTACTCAAAATATATCAAAGACAAAAATGTAAGAGCTAAAACTATGAAATTCTTACAAGAAATAATAAGTCTTTACTATCTTGAATTAGACACTGATTTTTATGTATGATAACAAAAGCACAAGAAATTAAAAAATAATTTAATTGGACTTTAAATTTGAAAATTATTTTGCTTCAAAAATGCCATCAAGAGAGTAAAAAGACAATCCACAGAATTGCAAATTGTATTTCTGATAAGGAACATGTGCCCAGAATATATAAATAACACTTGCAACTCAGCAATAAACAGACAAATAGCCTGATTAAAATAGGCAAATAATCTGAATAAATATTCTTCAAAAGAAGATATACAAATGGTGAATAAGCACAGGAAAAAATGCTCAACATTACATCATTGGACATTAGCTTAATGCAAATTAAAACCACAATGATACATCATTTCATATCCCCATAAGATGAATATTATTTAAAAAGATAGACAAAAGGGAAATATAATTTAATTCAACCATAAGATATCATTACACACACATTGGAATGGTCAAAATCCAGAATATTGACAATACCAAATGCTGACCAGGATATAGAGTAACAGGAACACTCATTCACTGTTGCTGGGAAAGTAAAATAGTAAAGCCCCAATTCACTAGGATCTTCCAAAACTGAAACACTCTTATCATATGATCCAGCAAGTGCTCTATAAATACTCAAATGAGTTGAAAATGATGTTCACACAAAAACCTGCACACAATGTTTATTGCAGCTTTATTCACAATTGCCAAGACTTGAAAATAACCAAGATGTTCTTCAGTAGGTGAGTGGATAAATGAACTGTGGTACAGTCAGACAATTGAATATTATTCAGCATTAAAAAGACATGGAGGAAACTCAAATGTGCATTATAAGTGAAATAAGTCAATGTGTTGGATTCTAACTGTATGACAGTTAGAATCGACTATGGAGATAGTGAAAAGATCATGGCTGTCAGGAGTTGGGTGGAGAGAGGGGCGAATACAAGGAATGCGGAGGATTTTTAGGGCAATGAACTGTTCTATATAATACTGTAATGGTGAATACATGACATTACAAATTTTTCCAGACCCATAGAATTTACAGAACGAATAGTGAACCCTGATGTAAACTATGGATTCTGGGTGATAACGATGTGTCAATGTAGGTTCATCGATTGTAACAAATGTACCATTCTGGTGGGGATGTTGATAACAAGGGAGGCTGTGTATGTACGGGGTGGGGAGTGGGATATATCTGTACCTTCCTCTAAATTTGGCTATGGGGAAATTTGGCTATGAGGAATTTCTCAGAGGGAGGACTGAATTTCAAATCTGGCTTTTGACTGAGGTAAGCCTGAAATGACTGGGAAAAAATGGTCAATTTGAATATGTTTTTTTCTTTTTCTTTTTTATTTCAGGATATTATGGGGGTACAAACATTTTGGTTACTGTTATGGCTTTGCCTCACCTAAACCAGGATTTGAGGCGTGCCCTTTCCCCCATACAATGCTCATCGTGTCCGTTACTTGTGAGTTTACTCGTTTATCTGTAATGACTTAATCAAATTTTCTCTTTTTAGGCAAAATTTAAAAATGAACAAGGTTCGTTTTTGAAATGCTAAATTGTGTTTCTTAATTAATACTGATGCACACAGTATTTCATATAAATGTATATGTCACATAATTTTATTCTCACAGTACTGCCTCCAAGGTGTGCTGTTCTGTACATTCTTCAAATGAAGGGTATTGAATAAGATCAGATGAACTGTCTGGCACATAAGCCTGGGGAAAGATTGGCTTGAGTTCTTACTCTGATTCCAAAATAGGCAGAATTGGAAGAACACAACAAATATTTCTACTGTTGAAAGTCAAAATAATATCTATTTTAATGTTTTTTTTGTTTTTTCTAAATATGTGAAAATTTATATCCAAAAGACAAGTTGCCTAAGATTGCACAACTGAGGACATCATATTCTGGGGTCGTTTTAATTTTTTTCTTGTTCTAAAATTCTCTCTTAATATACCAAGCTATATACAGACTCTTCCAAATTCAGGAATAAAACATCAATAGACCAAGGCTGGCAGGGAGAAACCAAACACGCTTCAGCCAGTCTAGTTTCCAAGTAGATCTGACACAGTTTTGCTCTGTTATAATTGGATTGCCACAGCTTTTCTTACCATGCTCAGTGACTGAGCCGAGGAAGGGCACACACTTCATACACAAAACTCCAGTGGCCACCTCCTCAGAACACGGTGCTGCTTCCCCCGTACCCTCTACAAGTCTTCCCACAATGTACTTCAAATTACTCTCTGTGCCCAAGGCACCAGATGCAAAAGAACATACAATGCTTCTATTACATGTACAGCACCTCTAGGAAAATAATGATTATATTAAGAATGTCTTGAGAAAGATAAATGGCTTAGTTTTTGGAACAAAGAGACCAGAACATTTCAGGATTAACTGTTCTTCCCCATTCAGTTAAAAAAAAAAAAAAAAAAAAAAGTCCCGAAGGAATGCAGGGATCTTACTTGAAGTATCAAATATATTTTATTGGTCAAGAAAAATCTTGGCAGGGTGGTGATCCTAACTAATTTATATTACAATTAACACCAATTTTCAGAAGTTTCATAATATCTTTCATCGAAAGTGTCAGCAACCTAGAACTGGTGTGTTCTCTGTGATACTAGGACACAGGTGTGCACTCCCTCAGTGGGTCCCAAAAGTGTTTATGGGTTGTAGGGCCTTGGTTGACAAAAGTTAATTGCTTTACAAATATATTCTCCACATATGTGAAGGGGGGTGTGCGTGTGTATATCATATAAATATTGTTGCATTCTATTATGGAAAAAAGTTAGTGGATGAAGCTGTGGGTAAATCATTTGTGGCTTTGGGAGAGTGTAAGATTGCAAGATGGTCATGCTATCCCCACCCCAGTGCCACCAGACCTGGGGTGTGACTTGCTGTGGGTAATAAAGTATGACTGAGGAATGGGCTTGTGGCGCATTCCAGTGGATCTTTATGCCATATCCACGTTGCTCCTTTTCATTCTGCCCCGAGGATGGACCGCCCTAGAGAGGCCTGGATGAAGCGGGCGGTGATAAACAGTCGACCAAATGCCAACTCACAAATTGAGTAAGAAATAAACTTCAATGTTTTAAGCAACTGAAGCTTTGGATTTTTTGTTATCAGAGAAAAATCTGACGGGTACAGATGGAGAGGATTTCTTAAACAAGATCCAAAAGCATAAGTGAAAAAAATGAAAACAAAAAGGAGACATTGTATACAACATAAAAATATATATTAAATGACAACACATGAAAGAATTTAGACCAGCACTGGGCACATTTCATGCTGCTATTAGTATTATCTTAGCAAAATAAAGATTTTCTGTTCTGTGAGTGACACTGCAGAAAAGAAAACAGACGGTTACAGGCTAGGACAATGCACATGTCATGTCTTTATTGATATCTAGAAAGTGCCTATTTTTAAAAAAATCAATTAAGAAAAAAACCTCTTCTACAAAATGGGCAAAAATATTAATTAGCAAATTACAGATGAATAAACTCCGAGTAGGCAATGCATTCATTTTCTGTGGATGTGTAACAATTTGCCACAAACTTAGTGGTGTAGAACGACCCCGTTTATTAGCACAGAGTCCTGCAGACCAGATGTCGGGGTGAGGAAGGCTGTGTTCTCTGCTCAGATCTTCACAAGACTCCAATCAAGGTCTTGGCCAGGATGTGTCCCTTTCTAGAGGCTCTGGGGAAGAACCCTCTTTCAGGCTCATTCAGATTCGTGGCCAAATCTAGTTCCTTGTGATTGTTGAACTGATGTGTCTGTTTCCTTGCTGGCTGTGAGCAGGGTCTTAGCTCCTAGAGGCTGCCCACGTTCCTTGCGACAGGGACATTTGCAGGAAAGGAAAACGCATTTATGCATCATCACTTCATGCTTTGAACCACCATTGCCAGGAAGAGCCCAGTTCCTTTTAAGGGCTCAAGTGATTAAGTCAGCCCCATTTTAAGTTGAACTGATTTGGGACTTTAATTAAGTATGTAAAATCTTTTTAGTGCAACACCTGGATAGCAATGGCAAACTAGAAGAAAGTGTTTTAAACATCAGTGAGCATAAATTTGGGGAGTGGGCAGGCAGCATTTAGAATTCTGCCTACCATAGAGAAGTAAAAAAAAGTGATGTTCGACCTCTTCAGTAATCCAATAAATTTGCAAAATGAAGTCAGAATAAAGTACTACTTTACATTCAGCATAAAAATAATTATATATATATATTTATATAGTATATATATGTGTATATACTATATATAATATATATGAATGTATGTGTATGTATGTCTAATATGTATGTATATATACATATCTACATATGTGTGTGTATAAAATTTATACATATATGTGTATATATGAAATTTACCATCTTGATTAAGTGTGGAACCCATCTAGAGATTCAAATGTGTACATACTATGTGATAGGTATCTACCTTTTTATTTTTTCTACCGAAAGGAAAAAATTATAATTTTTCTAAACTTTTTAGGTTTGTAGTTGGAACAGACCCTTGCAACTAAAGACAGATTAACAAGAGAAAAATGAGCAAGTTATTAACAAGTGTGGTTCACACCATGCAGCAGAAAAGTAACTCAAGGCAGCTGCTTGGAGTCCTGGCTTAGATCTTCAACAAAGAGCATTACATTTTAGAGAAGCAACAGGACAAAAAGAAAGCAGTCCCTGGCTTCCAAAGGTGGAAAAATTGTGGGAAGGTAAATTTTGGGTAGATGCTAATGGAGTAAACTCTGCTCACAAATTCTTCTGGCACCACTTCTGAGATGATTAAGGGCTGTTTTCAGCAAAGAAGAAATTATATCTTGTTTTTAAGTGGAAAAGAGGGGAGAGTAGAAAGACCTTTTGTCTTTGTAAATGTTTGTCCTGCATTTAGGCAGAGAGGAAAGGCAGAGAGCTCCTTCATACCTTAGCTGTCTCCAGCTCAGCAATCATTCATACTTAGGGGAGGCACACCCTGGTTTGCTTCACTACGTACTTGACCAATACTCTAGCACCACCTTCTGTATAATATATTCTTCAACAACTTATCTGTGATATCAACTCTGTCATCACCCACCAAGTCCCCATTAATCCATAGATATGTTACTGTGGTCTCCTAAAATGTTACACTAGTCTGTCTGTCCTTGCAAGAGTACAGCACTCTATTTATTACTATGACTTTGTAGTGTTTCTATTATTAATATGTAGCATGGTGATTATTCCTTTTTGCTTTGCTTTTTTAACTTTGTTTTAATTCTAAGAACTTTATTCTTGCTTGTAAATTCTAGAACCAGTTAATTGAGTATACAAAATAAATCTTTCTATTATTTTCAACTTAATTAAATTATGAAACAATCAATGGATTATTAATGCCTTTATGAGGCTGTTGTCCCATCCATGAACATGGTATGCCAATTTATTCATTGAAAAATGTAATGTATTACAAACACTTATTATTTTTAATTAAGTTGTGAATGCACAAAGGTTAAATAGTCAGACTATCCCACAAGGTGGTTTTTTGTTTGTTTGTTTTTTGTTTTTTATGAAAAGAAGTCTCTGTTCCCTTTCCTCAACATCTTATGCTCCACAGACATAACCACTTTGAACTTCTTAAGCAATCCTTTTGATATTTAATTACATTATTCTGAACTATACAGCTATATTGGTTTTTTTTTACAGTTTTAAGTATTTTCATCCTACTAAGAAGTATGAAGATTTGATATTTTATTATACTTCCTCATCTTATGTCACATATTTTACAGTTTATTTCCTAAGACATTAAGTATAATATTTGTTAGGTAAATACTAAGTGAGTACATTATTTTGTAAAACTATTTACAAATAGCCCTCATAATATGACATTGATATTGATCTTTGCTGCAAATCTTTACTATAATTTTAAAAAATTGATAATTTTTATATATAATTTACCATCTTTATCATTTTTACAGGTCACTGGCATTAAATACATTTATATTCTTTTTTTTTTTTTTTTTTTTTTTTACCCTTCCTCTCTCTCTTCCCACCTCCCCTTCCCTAGCTTCTGGTAACTGCCAATCTTCATGAGATCCACTTTTTTCCTTAGGTCCTTCATATAAGTGAGAAAATGCTATATTTATCTATCTGTGCTTGGTTTATTTCACTTTTATAATGGCTTCTGGTTCCATCCATGTTGCTCCAAATGAAAGGATTTCACTCTTATTTATTGCTTAATAAATGTTCATTTTGTATATATGCCACATTTTCTTTACCCATTTATGTATAGATAAGCATTTAGGTTGATTCCATATTTTGGCTGTTGTAAATGCAATAAACATGGGGGTATATCTCTTCATTATATGATTTTATTTCTTTTAGACACATACTCAATAGTGGAATTGCTGGGTCATATAGATGTTCTAATTTTAGCTTTTGAAGAACCTTCATACTGCTCTCCATAGTGACTGTACTGATTTACATTCCTGCCAACAATACATGAGGGTTCCCCTTTCTCTGCATCCTTGTCAGCTTTTGTTATTGCTTATTTTTATTTTTTTGATATAAGACATTTTAACTGGAATGAGATGATATTGCATTGTGGTTTGATTTGCATTTTTCTGATAATTAGTGTTGCTGACCCTTTTCTCATATCTGTTGGCTGTTTGTATGTCTTCTTTTGAGAAATGTCTATTAGAATCCTTTGCCAATAATTGGATTATTTATTTTTTTGCTACTGAGTTGGTTGAACTCCTTATGTATTCTTTTTTTTTTTCAGTTAAAGTATACAATTAAACGCCTTTAACATACTCACAAACTGGAGTAACCGTCAATACAATCAATTTTAGAATATTTTATCACCACAAAAAAGAATCTTTTTACCAATTATCAGTATTCTTGTTATTAATCTCTTGTCAGATGGATAGTTTGCAAACATTTTGTCCCATTCTGTGGGTTGTCTATTCACATTTCTGATTGTTTCCTTTGCTGTGCAAAAACTTTGTAGCTTAATGCAATCCAAACTGTCTGTTTTTGCTTTGGATGTCTGTGCTTTTAAGGTCTTACACAAGAAATTTTTGCATACCAATGTCCTGGAGGGTTTCTCCAAGGTTTTCTTCTAGGAATTTCATGGTTTCATGTCTTAGATTCAAATCTTTAATCAATTTTCATTTGATTTTTGTGTACAGTGAGACACAGAGGTCTAGTTTAACTCTTCTGTATAGAGTTATACAATTTTTCCAGTACCATTTATTGAAAAGACTGTCCTTTCCCAATTGTAAGTTCTCTGGACTTTTTCAAAGATGAGTTGATTGTAAATACATGGCTTTATGTCTGGGTTTTATATTTGTTTCCATTGGTCCATGTGTCTATTTTTATGCCAGTACCATTTTATTTTGGCTACCATAGCTTTGTAATAAATTTTGAAGTCAGGCAATGTGATGCCTCCAGCTTTGTTCTTTTTGTTCAGTGTTGCTTTGGCTATTCAGGATCTTTCGTGGTTCCATATGCATTTTAGAATTTTTTTTTCTATTTATGTGAAGAATGTCATTGGTGTTTTGATAGGGATTGCATTGAATCTATAAAATGCTTTGGGTAGTATTGTCATTTTAACAATATTATTTTTTCCAATTAATGAGCATGGAATACATTTCCAATTTTTTGTGTTCTCTTCTACTTTTTTATCAGAATTTTATAGTTTTCTTTATATAGATCTTTCACTTCCTTGGTTAGATTGATTCCTAGGTATTTTGTATATTCTGTAGGAATGGTAAATGGATTTGCTCTCTTGATTTCTTTTTCAGATTGTTTGCTGTTGGTGAACATAAATGCTACAAATTTTTGAGTGTTGATTTTGTATCCTGCAACTTTACTGAGTTTGTTTATCAGTTAGAACAGTTTTTTGGTGGAGTCTTTAGGTTTTTCTAGGCAAAAGATCATGTCATCTGTGAATGAGAGTAATTTGACTTTTTCCTTTCCAATTTAGATGCCATTTGTTTCTTTCTCTTACCTAATTGCTCTTTCCAGGATGTCCAATATTATGTTGAATAACAGCAGTGAAAGTTGGCAATTGAGGAAAGGCCTTCAATTTTTCCCCATTTAGTATGATGTTATCCGGGAGTTTGTCATAAATGATCTTTATTATTTTGAAGTATGTTCCTTCTGTATCCATTTTGAAAAGGGTTTTTATCATAAAACGATGACAAATTCTATCAGATGCTTTTTTGACATTGATTGAAACAGTCATATGGTTTTTGTTCTTGATTCTGTTAATGAGTGCATTATGTTTATTAATTTGTGTATATCGAACCATTCTTGCATTCCTGGGCTAAATCCCACTTGATCATATTGAATGATATTTTTAATATGTTGCTGCATTTTGTTTGCTAGTATTTTCTTGAGGATTTTTGCATCTGTGTTCATCAGTGATGTTGTAGTTTTCCTTTCTTATTGTTGTTGTTGTTATGTCCTTAATTGGTATCCATACCAGGATAAGGATGGCCTCATAGAATGAGTTTGGAAGCATTCCCTCCTCTTCAATTTTCTTGAAGAGTTTTACTAGGATTGGTTTTAGTCCTTCTTTAAATGTTTTGTAGAATTCACAGTGAATCCATTAGATCTTGGACTTTTCTTTGATTGGAAAACTTTTATTACAGCTTTGGTGTCATTACTCATTATTGGTTTGTTAAGGTTTTCTATTTCTTCTCAATTCAATTTTGATAGGTTGTATGCATGCGGGTATTTACCCATTTCTTTTAGATTTTCCAATTTGTTGGCATATAGTTGTTAATAATAGCCTCTAATGATTCTTTGTATTTCTGAGATCTCAGTTGTTATGTTTCCCTTTTCATTTCTGATTTTATTTTGGGGAGAGGTTGTTAGTATAAACTTCCCTCATGATATCGTTTTTACTATATCCCATAGATTTTGATGTGTAATGTTAATATTTTCATTTTTATTTTTTTCAAGGAATTTTTAAATTTCTGTCTTAATTTCTTCATTGGCCCATTTGTCTTTGAGGAGCAGTTGTTTAATTTTCATGTGTTTTTATATTTTCCAAGATTTCTTTTGTTATTGATTTCTAATTTTATACCATTGTGGTCAGAGAAGATACTTGACATAATTTTTATCTTTTTAATTTGTATAGATTCATTTTGGGTCCTAAGATATACTTTATTCTGGAAAATATTCCAGGTGCTAATGGAAAGAATGTGTATTCTGTAGCAGCTGGGTAAAATGTCCTATAAATGTCACTTAGGCCTGTTAGATCTAGTGTGTAGCTTAATGTCACTGTTATTTGTTGATTTTCTGTCTGCGTGATCTGTCCATTACTGAGAGTGAGGTGTTAAAATATCCCACTATTATTGTATTGCAGTCTATCACTCCCTGTAAGTATATTAATGTTTGTTTTATATATTTGGGAGCTCTGGTGCTGTGTGCATAGATATTTATAATTGTTGTATCCTTTTGTGAAATTGACCTCTTTATCATCATACAATGACCTTCCTTGCCTTTTTTTTTACAGTCTTTGTTTTATAGTCTATTTTATCTGATGTGAGTATAGCTACTCCTGCTCTTTAGTTTCCAGTAGCATGGAATATCATTTTATACATTTTCACTTTCAGTCTACACGTGTATTTATAGGTGAAGCAGATTTCTTGAAGACAGCATATAGTTGGGTCTCATTTCTTTATCCATCTGGCCACTTCATGCCTTTTAATTGGAGAATTGAGACCATTTACATTCAGTGTTATTTTTGATAATTAAAAGACATACTATTGTCATGTTGTTGCTTGTTTTCTGGTTGTTTTGAGACTTTTTATTCTTTTCTTTCTTTCTTACTGTCTTCCTTTGTAGTTAAGTGAATATATTTTGAAGTATGTTTTAATTTGTTGCTTATTATTTTTAGTGACTCCATTATAAATTTTTGCACTGTGGTTATCATGTAGAATCATCTACAGATATAACAATTATTTTAAAGAAAAGACAACTTATCTCGGAATGCAAATAAAAGAAACAAAGGCAAAAAAAAAACCCAAAAAATTCTATATGTTTTATTTCAATATATACAGAAATTATAAGTTTTTTGTTACATGAATGAATCATATAATGCTAAAGTCAGGGCTTTCAGTGTACCTGTTGACAGAATGGTTACATTTGTACCTGATAGGTAGATTTTTATCCCTCACTCCCCTCCTACCCTCACCCTTCTTAGTTTTCAATGTCTATTACACACTCTATGACCATATATATCCCTCCATTAGCTTCACTTATAAGTGAGAACATGTGGCATTTGTTTTTCCATTCCTGAGATATTTCACTTAGGATAATGATTCCCAGGTTCATCCAAGTTTCTGCAAAAGACATTATTTCATTCCTTTTTGTGGCTGAGTAGTACTTCATGGTGCACATGTATGTGTGTGTGTATTTGTTTCTATCTCACATTCTGTTTATCCACTTATCCACTGATTGGAGCTTAAGTTGATTCTGTATTTTTGCCATTGTAAATTGTGCTGTGTCTTTTTGATATAATGACATTTGTTCCATTGGATAGATACTCAGTAGTGGGATTGCTGGATCAAATGGTAGGTCTACTTTTAGTTCTTTGTTTTACATAGAGATTGTGCCAATTTACATTTACATTCCCACCAACAGTGTATAAGCATTCCTTTTTTATTGCATACATGCCTACATCTATTGTATTTTGACTTCCTTATAGTGGCCATTCTGATAGGGGTAAGGTGTTATCTCACTGTGGTTTTAATTTATATTTCCCTAATGGTTAGTTATGTTAAGCATATTTTCATATGTTTTTTGGCCATTTGATTATCTTCTTATGAAAAGGCTCTGTTCACGTCTTTTGCCTACTTTTTGATAGAGTTATTTGGTTTCTGCCTGCTGATATGTTTGAGTTATTTTTAGATTCTTGATATTAGCCCTTTGTCAAATGTATGGTTTGTGAATATTTTCTCCCATTTTGTAGGTCACCTATTTATTCTGTTGATTATTTCCATTGCAGAAACTTATTAGTTTAATTAAGTCACATTCATTTATTTTTGTTGCTCTATTTGCTTTTGGCGTCTTAGTCATAAATCCTTTCCTCAGATCAACAGTCAGAAGATATTTTCCTGTATTTTCTTTGAGAATTTTCATGGTTTCAGGTCTTACATTTAAGTCTTTAAACTACTTTGAGTTATTAATAATTTTTGTATATGGTGAGAGATAGGGATGCAGTTTTATTCTGTATGTAGATATCCAATTTTTCCAACACCATTTATTGAATAGGCATCCCTTCTCTGTGTATGTTTCTGTTTTCTTTGGCAATGTCAGTTTGTTGTAGTTATGTGGCTTTATTTCTGGGTTCTCCATTCTGTTTCATTAGTCTACATGTCTACTTTTATATCAGAATCATGCTATTTTGGTGACCTTAGCCTTGCAGTAAAATTTGAAGTCATGTAATTTGATGCCTCCAGATTTGTCCTTTATGCTTAGGATTGCTTCAGTTTTGAGGTTCTTTTTTGGTTCCATATAAATTTTAAGATTAGTTTTTCTAGATCTGTGAAAAATGATGTTGGTATTTTGAAGGGAATTTTGTTGAATCTGTAAGTCACTTGGGCAATATGAACATTTTAACAATATTGATTCTTCCAATCGATGAACATGAGATGTTTCTCCATTTGTTTATATCATCTATGATTTCTCCATCAGTGTTTTTTATTTCTCTTTGTAGAGATCTTTCACTTTCTTGTTTAAGTTTATTCTTAGGTATTTTATTTTCTTTGCAGCTATTATATTAATAAATGGTATTGAGTTCTTGATTTAACTCTCAGCTTGA
>CAUYSK010126682.1:0-38166 GCA_963575035.1 Avahi laniger | reverse complement strand
GGTTATAAATACAGATGAAGCTTCACTTGCTAGCCAGCCGCTCACCTCCTGCTATGCGATCTAGTTCCTAAGTTTGATGGAAGACAATTTTTTCATGGATGAGGTGAGGGGCCAATGGTGGGGTGGGGGTGTGGAGCTCACACAGTGATGCTAGGGCCGGTTCCCAGCAGGCCGCGGACCAGTACCAGGCAACATCCCTGGAGCAAGGGACCACAGATCTTGGCGATTGCCTCTCAGAGAACCCAGACACTCAGTGGGTACCAGGAGTGGCCTGAGGAAACGGGCAGTAAGACGGGGTTGGGGGCTGGATCATTTGCTGGTGGCAAGGAGCACGTCATTCCATCTGTTATTGTTTCCTGTTGCTGCTGCAACAAATTACCACAAAGTTAGTGGCTTAAAATAACAAAAATTTATTATCTTAAAGTTCTGGAAATCAGAAGTCCAAAATGGGACTCACTGGGCTAAAATCAAGTTGTCATCAGGGCTGTGTTCCTTCTGGATGCTTTAGAGGAGAATCTGTTCCCTCGCAGTTTCTAGCCTCTAGAGGCCACCCCCATTCCTTGGCTTATAGTCCTTCCTCTGTCTTCAAAGCCAGTAGCGTAACATCTTCAAATCTCTCCCCGACTCTTTCATCTCCCTCTTTCACTTATAAAGACTCTTGTGATCACAGTGAACCCACCCGGATAGTTCTGGATAACCTCTCCATCTCAGGATTCTTAGTTCAAACACACCTGCAAAGTCCCTTCGGCCATGTCAGAAATCACATGCACAGGTTCTAGTGATTAGGACGTGTGCATCTTGTGGGAAGGAGAGAGGGCATTGTTATATTCTGCCTGCCACACCATGTAATATGTAGGCATGGAAAGTCCCTGGCTTAAGGTTGTATCCCAATTGCTAAAAACCTCACTGGTGGTGACCTGGGTGGATGGGAACACCGTTGATAATTTAAGTATTTGAAATGCAATAGGGGGAACGAATGCATATAAGGCAATGGGGTATAAGTCTATAAGTTTAGAGGTCATATTAATGCCCTGCAGAAAGATAATGAGAAGCTGAGGACTAAGAATAAACAGCTAAGGATAAGTGTGAGAGCTAGGGATGCTCTCTGTAGGGAGGTTTTTGGGAGTTTAAAGAGGCCCTTATCTCCCTCAGTGGAAGCATTGATGTAGCTGAGGAGCAAGTGTAGGACTTGGTGGTTAGAATCCAGGAGCTCCAGGGCCAGGTCTGTACTGCTAAGGTCAGGGCTCTGGTTGGGAAAGCTTGGGACCCTGAAATATGGGATGGGGACATCTGAGTAGATGGCTACAAGGAATGTAGCTCTGCAGTCTTTTCTGAATCCGCAGAACCCTCTCTATGAAAAGCTAGCCCTTCCCTGGTGTGGGAAGACACTGCCAAGGCCTTGCCCCCACAAGGCAACAGCTGTCCCTCTAAGGAGTTGCCTCTAGGCCTCTCCTGAATGCCAATATGATAACTAGGGTTAACTCCCAGCAGAACCCAGCTGGGAATGTGCTACGTCTGATAAGGGAGGAAAGAGATTACACCTCAAAGGAACTGCAAAGATTATAACTAGCATTTACTGGCAGGATCCAGGAAGGTATGCCGGAGAATAAATTTTGATGGGTCTTAATCAAGGAGGCAGAACATAAAACTGGATAAGGAAGAATTCACCAAGTTTAGGGAACTTTGTCAGTACTTAGGGGTGAGACACTGACAAAGATGCCAGGGGGTGGGACAAACTTGCTGCTAGGGTGGCTCTTAGAAACCTGAGCTGGGGTCAGTGGCCTAGCTGGCTGGTCAGGGGCCTGGAAGGAAAAGGATGGGCACTGTTCCTCAAGGACACCACCAGCATCTTGGCAGCAACTCAACCATAATGGGTCGTTTCCATCCTGGAAGGGCCAGTGGTTTGTCTTCACAGGGGTAGATACCTTTTCTTGGTGTGGGTTTGCCTTTCCTTTCTGCAAAGGCTCAGCCAAAACTCATCCAGGAGCTTACCAAATGCCTGATCTACAGGCGTGGAAGCCCATACAGCATAGCATCTGACCACGGGACCCACTTCACAGGGGGGAGATCAAAACCAGGCGACTTGGACATATTTCTGCAATGTATTGCTAAGGGCAAAAAGCAAGACCTGGAGAAGTGTATACATAGCATGAGTCCAGTTTTGAAAAACAGACAGTGATAACCCCACCCCATATGTTTATGTTTGTTCATGATTCTAGCAGCATGGAAAATGCCATGAAAGAATATGTACTGAGCATTAACCCTGGTTACTTGGGAGTTGAGATGGAGCTGAGGAATGTCTGGTAGAGATGGGGAAGACAGAGGGGAGGAGGAGGTTTAAAAAAAAAAGACCATATTTTTAAAGACTGTTCATGATAACAAGGAATATTATGATATTACCCCACCGCTAAAATATGAGTAGCAGTTATCTTAAAGTGATGGAATTCCAAAATATGCCAGCTTCTATCATCTGTTTCTTTTTGGCAATCACTCAGTCTGATACACAGAAACCTCCGTTCTTTAACCACTTTGGTTTTCAGTGTTTTCATCTGTGAAATAAGAGATCTGAACCAAGACTCCTGTGATGTGCAAAGGCAGTGATAGAGTTACAATATTTCAAAAAATATATATAACAGTTTGATTCAATACAGCAAAAAAATCATTGACTGTATATGACATGCCAGGTAGGTTGCAGAGTGTTGGGGATAGAGAGATGAATGAAACACAGTTTTACAGCACAGAGGGAAGATCAAACCTAGCAACAGATTAATTTAGTATCGTGTGGAAAGTGCTATGAAAAGGGTATTAACAGAGTAGTCTGGGATCTCAGGTATGGGGAGTGGCCCCACATTGCACCACCTGGGTTTGGGAAAAATAAGCGATACCCAATAACCCTCTACCACTGCATAAAGAAGGTCCATTTTCTTTACTTTAGGGATATGCGATATAATTTCAACTATTTTAAGAAAGATAGTGCTAAAATAAAAACTGAAAGGAAATATGTAAAAATCTGGACAGTGGCAATAAAATTATGGATGGCTTTCATATTCCTTTATTCTTTTCTGCATTTTCCTAATTTGTTCTAATAAGCATATTATTGGAAATTTTTATTTTATTTTGGTTGAATTGTATCAGCTCAGAATGGGTAAAACTTGCATCTTACATGAATGAAATGCTCTCTAATGAATCAAAATGGGAAATTTATTAACTTTTTACTTAATATAGGCAACATGATAGCCCAAACCTTTAAAAACGTGGAGTCCATGATAGAAACTAGTAAAAGGTGTCTTTAGTAGCAAAAAATTTGGAAGCCACTGAACAAGAACCCAGAGATATTTTATGGCTCTGGGATTCTGTGGAGAAAGTCCATGGGATTTTCCTCTATGTGTGTACCCTTTGACATAAACTCTTCTAAGAAAAATTGTGTGATTAATTAGACAGTTATCCATTGATCTCACCACCAGGTTTTCAGACCTTTATAGAAATCCTTCGCCAACCATAGAAGCCCACATAGTAATTTCCATTCCTTCCTGTAATAACCTCAAGAGACTGACATTTTATGTATCCGGAAATGGAAATCCAGGAGTCAGATGATTTGCCTAGAAAGTTTCTGAGTTAGAACTAGGATATCGAAATTCTTAGAGCCTTCTTCATCCACAAGTCTTGAAAATAGCTTCAGAGTTGTTGAGAATCCCATTCTGCTGCTGCTGCGGTTTCAAATGCAGCTGGTTTCCCCTCCGTGCTCTGGCACTAACTGTCACCTACTTGGCCCTGACCTCCCCACCGCACGCGCTGCCTTGCGTCTACTTCCTCTGTGACGTTTTACCCTGATGGGTAAACTCACCTCACCTTCCCAGAGTTACATAGTGTCTGCCCTTCACATAAACTATGCGATCTTCTTTGCTTTTCCCCGTGCCTGAAACAGCACCTGAACCACGTACTGTAGTAATTAAATAATTGACATATAAATTAATAAATAGATATGTGACTTTGGGTCGCATAATGGCTAATGAAACACGTATTAGGTGCTTACAATATGCCAAGTACAGTTCTAAGCATTTTACATGTGTTAACTCATTTAAATCTCCTAACAACCCAAGAAGGTAGGTACTATTATTATTCTCATTTATACACGAGGAAATAAGAAACAGAGAGGTTAACTAAGTGCCAGGTTACACAGCCAATAAATGGTAGAATTGAGACTTGAACCCAATCAATCTGATTCTGCAGTCTGTGCTCTTAATCACTTTTCCATATTGCTTTTTAAGTCTCTAAGCCTCAAATTTTCTAAAAGAAAAATGAAGTTGATAACTATTGGATTGTTGGAAGAAGTTTTTTAAGAAAGTACACATAAAGCTTTGTGCACATTAGGTATTATAAGTAATTTTATTGTTATCAATAATATTTAATATATTATAATTAATATTAAGTGCTAAATATCACTTTCCTACTAAAAATCAAATATTATGATTATAAAGACATTGATGGATACTTGATAACAGTGAATTAAGAGCTGTGGCTTTTTGAATTTAACTTTTTGTTTTTAAGATTTTCTGAATGACTTTGGGAAGATAATTTTATGTCACTTTGTTGGGTTTCATTCATCCTGTCCCATCCCATCGGTGGCATTTGCTGCCTGCCCGACTCTATTCGTCAATCACTGATGCTCACGGAGCTCTGGGCGGTGACTGAGCACACTGATGTACAAATTGTTCTCAGCTGAGAAGGGAGACAGTCTCCCTCTAGTGTTGGGCTTTGTGTAGCAGGAGCCTAATCCTGCTTCAGGCTCTTTGTGGGGGCTTTTTGGTTTAGTCTGATTCTCATGACTGCTGCCTGATTTTTGGAGGTTAGAGTTCAGAGTTCTGATTCTACAGCAGCAGAAATGGGGATTTATCTAGCATAGTTAGTGTTTCGCATAAACTACAGATAAATGTAACTATATATTCACAGATGATCTGCGCATTTTTCCCTTCTCTCCTTCCTTCCTTCCTTCCTTCCTTTCTTTCAACAGGGTCTCAATCTGTCACTCATGCTAGAATGCAGCAGTGTCATCATAGCTCACCACAACCTCAAATTCCTGGGCTCAAGCAATCCTCCTGCCTCAGCCTTTGGTGTAGCTGGAATTATAGGGGACTATAGGCACATCCCATTTTGCCTGGATAATTAAAAAAAAAAAATTTGTTTTCAGAGATGGGGTCTTGCTATGTTGCCCAGGCTGTTCTCAAACTCCTGGCCTCAAGCTATCTTTCTGCCTTGGCCTCCGAAAGTTCTCAGATTACAGTCATGAGCCACTGTGACCAGACCCCAATTTTTCTTTTAATCATTTGGTTTTAAGATGCTTGACACTTTATCAGTTCAAGATTATCAGTAACTACTCTATGATCTAGTACACAGTATTGCTGACTTAACGCTGGAATGAGGAAAAGAAACTAGTTTTTATGAGTACCTGCTAGGTGACAAGTACTTTAACAACTATCATCTTTTCAATTTATGTAACTTTTAAGGGAGGTGTTGGTTTCCCATACATATGAGGACTGAGGTTCAGAGAGCTTTCAGGGCTTGCCCAATTGTATGCATTGAATGCATGATAAATGTAGTTTTCAAACCCCATTCCAAGACCCATGAGCTGTTCATTATACTTTGCTCCTCAACCTGTTGCCCTTGGCTTTTCAGGGGGTCAGTTATGGTGCCACGACAGTTCCAGCCTCCACTGAGTGAAAGCTGATAACCTCATGCTTCTCTGAATTTTGTCTTCTTTCCGTTAAATTACCAGTCCTACTAGCCATAGCTTTTGGGGCTCTGTTCTTTGATAGTTAAACTAATAAACTGCCAATGTTACTATTCACAGATAATATTTTGGTTTATGGATAATCATCTTAGAAAATATTTTTACCCAAAAGAGTGGTACCACAGATAGAATTGCAGAAAATTAGAGCTGTATGGGCATTATTTAAAACAACCTTGTTTTAAATACAGTAACCTTAGTACTTGGAGATCAAATCTTTCAAAACCTGGGTTTGTGATGGCAAAATAATAAAACTGATGCTTGCTGGTGAAAAGGGAGGCCTCTTGTTATATCTTAAATCACAGCTTTTTCATTCCCCACGTGGGGCCTACTGGGTAAGGAATTTATTATGGGCCTATGTATTATCTTATATTCTCCTAGCAATATGGCATTTAATTGGAAATAATGGGGAGAGTGGAGAGAGAGGAGGGGGGATTCTGTCTGGCAACTGGCCAGTTCCTTGAGCAAGTTTTGGTTTTCGTGGTTCTGTAGTTGTTTCGGTGAACAAAGTGCCCATTCACATAGCCTGGGTTGGTTGCAAGGTGGCATTGAGTGATGGCCAATTACAAGTTATTCACATTTGGATCGATATCCCAGACATGAGCTCATTAACCCCAAATCCTATTATCTCACACATGTGAAGCAGATTGTTTTTAGTGTGCTGACATTTTCACTGTCTACAAACCTGAGTTCTGGTGTAGTAAAAAGCCTCAACAGAAATAAGCAGCTGTGTTGATATCTACACAATCAGTGAAATGACAGGTGCAAATTAACAGAGGTCTGCTTGTGCCACTCAGGGTTCAGCTTGAGAGTTGATGACCTTGGTGGGCTTCCTACTGTTCCTCCTCTTATTTCCCATCTCCTTGGGATTCCAGCTCTTCTTGGCATCAGAAGTCTCTCTTCTTTTAATGTCTGTAGATTATAATTCTCTGTCTTCAGGCAGTTTCTTTATTTTCCAAGACATTGGTTTTTAGGCCTGTTGGTGCTATGACTTTTATCTATTTTAATCTTCTTTGCGTCTCTCCATAACAATTTTAATTAATGGGCAGACTTTCTTTATAGATGGAATGCTTATGCCTCCTAAAGATATGTCATCACAGCTATTAGAATCATTTATTCACATGCTATTCCATTTTCTGTCTCTGCAGGAGCAGGCAAATTTTTCTTCAAACCATTATCTCTATAGTTAATGAATTCAACCCAAAATTAACTCTGAATTCCATGGCTGCATTTCACACTTGTTTTTGTTTAGAGGGTCCTCTTTGAGATTGGCTGCCTGAGTATTCCTTTTATGGTCCTGAAGGGGAAAAGCTTTGACTGCTCATTTTACTAAAATACTTTTAAAAAAATAAACAAACAGACTATTTTCTTCTGGTCTGACCCACAATGACATCTTGGTGGTTCAAAATTTAAATTTTGATTCCATATCATTTGCTGTTATACTATCATGCTTTCCCCGTCCATAAAACAGGGGAGAATATCTACCCTGCCTATTCACTTAAGTATTAAATGTACTTGCAGAGTATAAAATGCTATCCAAAAAATATATGCATATACATGTATCAGTGGTTTACAGGGGGTGCTCTTGCCCCCTGTGAGATATTTGGCAGTGTCTGGAGACATTTTGGGTGTCAAAACTTGCCAAAGGCAGATGCTACTGGCATTTAGTGAGTAGAAGCCAGGGATGCTGCTAAACATCCTATAAAGTATGGAAGAGTCCCCCCCTAACAAAGAATTATCCAGCCCCAAATGTCAGTACTGCCAAGGTTAAGAAACTCTGAATAAAATGACTATGATATAAAAAGCAGAAATTGATTCCTATTCAATAATCATTCGATTTCCTCCTCCTCTTCCGTGTCCAACCATGGTGATTCCTCAAAGAACTGTTAATAAAAGTAGACCTACCATTCGATCTAGCAATCCCACTATTGGGTATCTACCCAAAGGAAAAGAAGACTTTTCATCAAAAAGACACCCGAATTTGAATGTTTATTGCAGTACAATTAACAATTGCAAAGATGTGGAATCAACCCAAATGCCCATAAATTCATGAGTGGATTAATAAAATATGGTATATGTATACCATGGAGTACTATTCAGCCATAAAAAAGATGAAGTAATACCATTTGCAACAATCTGGATGGAACTGGAGACCATTGTCCTAAGTGAAGTATTTCAAGAATAGAAAAACAAACACCACAGAGTACTATTAAATTGGAACTAATGGAAGAGCACACATCTGCACAGAGGAAGTAAAACTCAGTGGATAAACACTATTTTTAACCTTTCTTATTAGTTAACAAGAATCATGTGGATAATTTTCAGTTGTCAGAAGGGTCAGGATGGACAGTTATTCTATGTTTTTATTTCTGTGCTCTGGTTTACCTTTAGTACAGTACCTAGTCATTAAGAGTAGAATTCTAGAGCCACGGGTGGTTGCTAGAGATGACTTGTTTCACCTTCTGTAGGTCAGTGACTAAGTCATCAAAGACAGATGGTATATAATCTCTTCTCCTGTTAATTGCCATCCTAATATTAATGATAGCCAGCATCCATCGAGCACTTAGTAGGTTTCAGGCACTTTATAATACCTTATTTTGTCTTCACAATAACCCTGAAAAATAGTTATATCATGCTAGTCAAAATCTTTTTTAGAGCACTTAGAAAAAGTTTAGAAATAGAACTTTCTGCATTTAAAGCTCGCTGCTTCTGCTTATTCCATTCTCCAAACGTGGTCAATAAATAAATAAATATTTACACAGATGTTCCTATCTACAAAGCTCTTTGGGAATTCAGTGACATTTCCTTCAAGAAAGATGTTCTTTAGCTTGGAAACTGCCCCCCTAATTTTTATAAATTCTATATTACCAGTAAATGGTCTACGTGTCCACTAATAAAGTAATGGCTACATAAATTATAGACTAGATCTGTATATATTGACACAGATAGATCATTTCAATACATTAACAAATAGGCTGTTTGAGAGATGGTATGTATAGTATGATACATTTATGTTGAAACTATATCTACACATCTTTTAATAGGCAAATTATTATGTGGAAGGAGATTTGCCAAATTGTGAACTGTGATTTTCTTTGCAGGTATGATTACAGAGAAACATTGTCATTCTCTACATAATTTAAAGGTTCTATAATGATCATGTATAATTCTAAAGAGCAATAAAGATATTTCTATTTAAAAGTATACAACAGAAATTCATAGTAGCTCAAGATAGCCATGCAAAATACAATTTATCACAAAGTAGCAATAATAAACCAAATAATAGCTAATATTAATTGAATGAATACACTGTACCAGGTATGGCTCTAAGCATTTTACATAGATAAACTGATTTGATCATCACAACAGTGCTATGAGATTAATCCAATATTTATTCCTATTTTACATATGAAGAAACTGAGGCACAGAAAAGGTAAGTAAATTGCCCAAAGTCACAGAGCTAGTATTTGATTGAATCAGGACTTGAACCCAGGCAATCTGGCTCCAGAGCCTGTAAGTTGAAACTTCATCTGGAAGTGCCAGATACATGGCACCACTGTGTACTCCGGAGCTTTGGAGGGAAAGAGAACTCGGGGACTTGAGATCACTCTACGTTCTCTCTGGGGGTAATCGCCAGGTTTGGACCAACTGAAAGCCCCTGCAGGGCAGACACTGTCCGGATCACCTTTATTTTGCCCTCAGCACCCAAAATAGGGTTCTACATTTACAGACAGCAAGTCTTTAAGAAATGCTTGTATTTAAAGTTTAAAAAGTATCCTAAAGTCAATCCGTTTTCTAAGTGAGTCAACATGTCAATATTTGAATTAGAATCCATTTCCTTCCCTTTCATAGACAAATTCTTCATGTGAAAAATGGTTTGGCTGTTTTGTGTACAGTGAGAGATGAGAGGGTATAAGCAGAGGGTGTTCATATTCTTGGTCATTTAATGTATATTCTTGAACACATGCCACGTGCAGGAACTGTTGTGGGGACACAAGACACATGATGTCTCTGCTTTCATAGAGTTTACAACTCAATAGTAAAAGTTGTCAGAAACAAACCAAGAAAATACCAAGCACATAGATAGCGCTCAACCCTTAGGGATATCACAAACCGTGGGTAGGGAGACTTGTATGAAATGCATATTTTGTAATGAGTTAAAGTATTACTCTAATAGGTAATAGGAAGAAAAAAGTTATAATGTCAGACAAGTCACTGGTGCTGTATTATTAAAACAAGGAAATTAAACTTAATGGCACCAGAGGGAAAATGGTAAAAATGATTTTCTGGTCACGTGTTATTAACCATAATAAAATAAATAGAAAAATGGTAAGTGGGGAAAGGGCTGGGTTGTTCACACCCTCAAGGCATGGCACAGTTAGCAGGAGATGAAAGCTTCTTCCTGCTTCCAGCTTAACTCTTTCCTGGGCTTTATGTACATCTCGAAATGTATTGTGGCTTTGGTATTCCTACGAGGCATAAAATCCACCTTAAATGATTCTTGTTACAAGCCTCAGAGTTACTTTATGTTGTCCTTGGAGACGAAAATAAGCTTTCACCTCTCTTCTGAATTCATTTTCAAAAATGATTCTTGGAAATGAGTTTTCCTTAGACACATTTATATATAATGACAGGCTAATATCTTACACACCATTACTGTATGTAATAACAGTGTGACAAAACTGACAAGAACTAGGCTATAGATGTAAGGCAATTAGCTGTGGAGGGAGAGTTATCTAGCAGAAAGGATGAGCATCATCATACTGTGTGGTGACTTAATAGTTACTAAATGATAAATGTGGACATTTCCCAAGGCAAAACTTCAAATAAGTGAAATTTGTCCTTACAGCCCCACTTTTCTTTTTTGACATATACTTTCTTGCTGTCAAGTCCTTCTTGTCATGGAGAAAAGTCCTAGCTCTTACTCAGAGCCTAACACTTATTAGGTGATCAATAGTTCTTATTAAATGAACGGATGGATAGATGAATGGATAGATAGATGAGTGGATGGCTCGATGGGTAGGTGGGTGGGTGAGTGGGTCAGAGAATAGATGGGCAGATGAATGAATGGATGGGTGGATGGATGATGGGTGGATAGATGAGGGGATGGGTGGATGGATGGGTAGATGGATGAGTAGATGAGTGGATGGATAGGTGGGTGGATGTGTAGATGGATGGATAAATGGATGCGTGGATGGATGGGTGGGTGGGTTGGTGGATAGATGGATGACTCATTCACCATACAGGTGTAAGGAGTTTATCATGTCGCCCCTTCAAGTTTTGAACAATGCTTATCTCAGGAAGGAAGTGTTAATGATGAGATTTTAGGGATCAATGAGGAGATGTTTTATAGACAGAAAGGACTTCTTTTGGGTACTCTGGCTCCTTGAACAGTCCAGTGTATGGGGAGGCATAGCTAAGTGAGCTGACTCTGGAGCTGAACTGTCTGGATTGAATCCCAACCTGCCACATTCTAGCTACATCGTCTTGAACAATTTCCTCAGCCATGAAATGGAGCTGATCATCCTGTCTCCCTCATGGGGTCATTTTGACGATCAACTGGATTAATTCCTGTAGATCCTTCCATATAGGCATAGCTCAACAAACATCAGCTCTAAACTTGGTTGCATTTTATGTTAAGAGAAGCCGTGGTGACCAATGTTCCAAACAGAGTGAGAATTCACATGTGGCTGGAGCACTTCCCATCTGTGACCAGGTGCAGGGTTGCACAGCTTCCTCTTCCCTTCTTACCCTTCCTTTCCCTTCCTGTAAGGGCCCACCTACACATCAAATCAATTTCTCCCTCTTGGATAGGAGAATCAACTGCTGTAGCCACAGCAGCTTCCTGCTTTTCCTCAAACACACCAGGCATGCTCCCACCACTGGGGCTCAGCACCAGCTGTTCCCCTTGATAGGAGCGCATCTCCCCAGTTGTCCACGAGGCTAATTGCTTCATCTTCTTCAAGTTTTTCTCAAATGTCACCATCTAATTTAAGCTTACTATAACCACCCTGAAACAGTGGAATCCCACCCCCTCACCCTTGGTATTTCTGATGTCCACTGGCTTTTTTCTTTTCCTCAATACCTCCCACCACCTTCTAATATACTGTATATTTACTCATTTATTATGTTTATGTATGTTTATGTATGTTATGTTTCTCTCCCAACTAGGAGGTGAGCTCTTTGAGGGCAGAGATTTTTGTGGTTTGTGTTCATTGATGTATCCCAAATCATGCGCTACTACAATAGCCTGGCATATAGTAGGCATTGAACAAATGCTTGGTGAATAAATGAATGGTTAAAATGAATGAATGAACTGCAAAGCAGTTGTAAGCAAACTGAAATGTAACGACAAATCACCGTCCCCTCAATCACCTAAGCTAGAAAATCTAGGACTCATCTTGGAATTATTTCCATCCCTCTCCACATCCCACTGGTCTCTAGGCTCTGAGGATTCTGCCTCTGAAATATCCTTCAATCCACTCCCTTTTCTCCATTTCTACATCTTCTGCTTCTCTAATGCCAAAATTTTTTCTTCTCCTTCCATTCCTTCTACATTTGGCTTCAAGGATTATTTATGTAAAATACAGATTTATTTATGTCACCCAGGACATAAAAACCTTCAATGCCTCCCTTCCAACTTGAGATAAAATCCAAATTGACTCTAACCCAACAGCTCTGTCACTAACATACTGAGTGAGGCAGGCAGAATAACACCACCACCCCAAGATGTCCATGTCCTAATCCCCAGAACCTGTGAGTATGTTGGGTTACATGGAAAAGGGGAACTAAGGTTACAGATGGAATTAAGTTTACTAATCAACTGACCTTCAAATAAGGAGATTATCCTGGGTTGACTCTGGAGGGGTCCAATATAATCACAAGGATCCTTTAAAGTGGAAGAGAGAATCAGACTCAGCGGGGAACACGACTATGGATGAAGGTTGGCGGGATGCAACGTGAGAAGGTCTTGACCAACTAGTTGGCTTTGAAGATGGAAGAAGGGGGCCACACGCCAAGATGTAGGCAGCTTCTAGGAGCTGGAGAAGGCAAGGAAAAGGATTCTCCCCTAGACACCTTCATTTTAGCAGAGTGAGATCTGTGTCAGACTTCTGACTTGCAGAATTTTGAGATAATACCTATGTGTTGTTTTAAGCCACTCAAGTTTTGGCAATTTGATACAGTAGAATAGAAAACGAATACACTGCCCCTTGGGCTTAGCTCTTGGAAGCCATTCTGTAAAATGTGGATAAGCGATACCAACCTTTTAAGCTATTGTGAGGATTAAAGACAATCTTTGCAAAACGCCTAACTAGCCATGTCCCACACATAGCAAGTGCTGAATGAATAATAGCTATTAGCTTTTGTAACCATTGCCTTTCAAACTATGTTGTCATTTCCAAGCATAACCCAAAATTCACTCCTTGATATACCAACAGGGAACAATCCAATGCCTGCTTAGTAAACTTCTTCCCATCCTTTCAGGCCGAACCTAATATCCCCTCACTGGACAAGCCTCCCCAAATCCTGCTTCCACACAAGGCAGATGTAATCTGTTCTCTCTCTGCTTCTGTGATTCATACGGTAACTATGTGAAATAGGTGTTGTCATTCCCAGATGCTGGGATGAGGGTGAGGCCAGCAAGGCTCCTAGGGAACAACATCTAAGGAGGTGCTCACTCTCAGGGTTGTGCATGTGTCTCATCAAGCCTCTGACTAGTCCCAAGTGATGGAAGAGGAAACCCAGGTTCGAGAAGATAAAGTGTCTTGCTGGCAGGTGGCAGAGAGGACAAAGCCTACATTCTTACTTTACACAAATTCCTAGAGAACAGCCTGGCATACAACCGATGCTAAAGACTGTATCAAATGAATGGACTGAGGTGGTAAGATGGGCAGCAATTTGGCCTGATATTTGATGCAGTAGTAGTGATGATGATGATGATAAATATCCAACCTTTACCACTGTGGACTGTGTGCTACGCGCCGCGCTAAGTGCTTTGCTTACAAGTTTCCTCACAACTCTGTGACTTAGGCACTGTTATGAAAATTTTTATTCTGATATGAAGAAACTGAGGCTCAGAAAAATTGACCCCCTGGCCTGAGGTCCTGCAGTGAGTACGTTTTCATTAAACCTAGATGTAAATGAGAGCTGCCTGACTCAGGAGCCCTTCCGTTTGCTTTTACTGCTTTCACTTAGAGTACTAATTGAAGGTTTTCTCTCCCTCAGAATAATCAGAGGTTAGTGACCCATCTTAGGGTTAGTGCTGAAGTTTCAAAGGTCTAAAGGTGTTTCAAAAACATCACTGTAGGCCGGGCACGGTGGCTCACGCCTGTAATCCTAGCACTCTGGGAGGCCGAGGCGGGCAGATAGTTCTGAGCTCAGGAGTTCGAGACCAGCCTGAGCAAGAGCGAGACCCCCGTCTCTACTAAAAATAGAAAAAATTAGCAAGTCAACTAAAAATAGAAATAAAAAATTAGCTGGGCGTGGTGGCTCGCGCCTGTAGCCCCAGCTACTCAGGAGGCTGAGGCAGGAGGATTGCTTGAAGCCCAGAAGTTTGAGGTTGCTGTGATCTAGGCTGACGCCACGGCACTCAACCCAGGCAAGAGAGTGAGACTCCGTCTCAAAAAAAAAAAAAAAAAAAAAATCACCGTAAGGAGGATAGACCTCTCCTCTGTCAGCAGGGAGGGTGCAAGAATAAGATATTCAAGGAGGCATCAAAGCTGAAGGAGACAAACTCAGGAGGGCAGACATGCCAACTCTGTTCTTGTGAAGTGTGTTTACTCATCTGCTAGGAGCTCACCCTAATGCAACTTTACTTTTGGTGTAATAAATTGTTTTAACTTTATGCTTGAGTGAGTTATCTCTCAAAATAGAAAAATGTGTATTTCCAGGAGTCTTCTTTCATTTACACATGGAAGTCTACGGGAGTTTAAAAAATGGATTTTAAGAGGTTCAGTGATGGCTAAGAAATTGCTATTTCAGTCTTGAAAATTGCCTTTTCTACCAGAAACACTGAGCAAGGAAATCAGACCATCTGATCTTGCTGGATTGGAAAAAATTACTCAGGCGCTGAGATGGCCTCTTAAATTTGATCCCCCTGCCCCCTGACAATGTGATAAAAATTAAACCTTGGGCTCCCTCATCATAATACTTAATAAATAGGATAACACAGAAAGCCAAATTGTATCATTTCTTTTAAAGAAGGAAGGCACCCAAACATTCTGAGCCTTTTTTCCCCCTCTGTGGTGATGTGATTCAGATAACTCAGTTGAGTAGTGTGGAGAAAATTGGGAGCCTAAATAAACTCATGAGTTTAGTATTAACTTACTCTGTGCAAAGAGCTTAATCTCCCATTTTCAGACCAAAGCTACTATAAATGTTAGGCTTGATGGCAAACAGCTGTAATGATTTAACTGCATCCCTATAATTTGGGCAGCCCAAGTCCTTACATTAATCCCTGATCATTCTTTTCTTTAGTAGCCACATAAAATTAGTTGAACTCTCCTTTACACATAACTGTGGAAAGTTAAAGAGCCTTTCCAACCAAAGTCTCCCCACTATAGGAAAAAGTGCTTGTATTTTCCTGGTGTTCCTTTCACCCTTGATTGAAAATACCTGCTGTCAGCACAATTCTTAATCACCTCTTGGTCATCTGCCAGCTACTGGCCTTTTTCTACTGCTGCACCCCAAGCAAGTTTCTCTTTCCTCCTTTGCAAAAGCCCCGTTAGCAGTGCTGTAGAATGCGATGCACTTTTACTGAAAGTTAGGGATCCAGTGGGAAATTATAGCACAGACCAGGAGCAATCTAAAAATGAATATTAGACTTTCTGGCTTCCCACTAGGATACAGAAAGATAAGAAGAGTGTTGCTTTCACCCTAACAAGAAAAACTTAGATAATTGGCAAAGTCATATTTTTCACAGCTGGGCATAGTGGAGTGTGCCAGTAGGACTCAGGAGGCTGAGGCAGGAGAATCACTTGAGCCCAGCAGTTCAAGTCCAGTCTGGGCAACATAGCAAGGCCCTGCCTCTAAAATAAATAAATAAATAAATAAAACTTTTTTTTTTTTTTAATCTACCAGAAAACTTAATTCTCAGGGTAAACAACTAGCCTGAAGTCTAAGGAAAAGCAGAGGTCTCCAAGGAGAGCCAGGGTAGGCAACCTTGGCAGAGTTCAGGAAAAAGCTGGGCCACCATACCAGCAAGTGAGAAGAGTTCAATTAAACATTTTAATAAATTGCTAAAGGTTGGGGGTGGGCTAGTTTGGGAATATAGAACACCTGTGTGCCACAGGAGGCTGCTTTTTACCATTGTTCACGAGAAAGACTAGGGGCAGCGTGGGAGCCCAAGAGGAAGCCTACGTCAGTGATACAGGCCTGGAGAAGGAAACAGCTACTGCTATGAGAAAGCCACAAAGCTCTGCCTGGATCCTTTCTCTTTGAGGAATGAAGGCCTTAAGACACTCAGGGGACAGCAGCAAACCCTGAAACTCCCAAGGTATTGTG
The DNA here is from genome assembly GCA_963575035.1 of Avahi laniger. Lineage (NCBI taxonomy): Eukaryota > Metazoa > Chordata > Mammalia > Primates > Indriidae > Avahi > Avahi laniger. The sequence continues at coordinate 21,878 of CAUYSK010126682.1, read as the reverse complement.
AAGACCCACGTGGCTGAGGGACAAGTAAAGGAAACATAACACCTATGCCAGGAGGAGGGGCAAGAAGCCATTTGGGGCCCAGGACATTAGAGGTCTCTTATGCCTCTTAGACCCGGGTGTGAGACAGGATCATTAAGAAAGCCTTGCCTCTGAGATCCAGGGACGCAGATCCTGCCTACGCTGAGGCTGGACAAAGACAGCAAACAGCACCCGCATCCCTCTTCTTGCCCTGCAACCTGGCAGGCTGAGTAACAAGAAACGGCTGCCTTCTTCTGGAAGAAGAGCAGGTCCTTTCTTTTGTACAGGGAATTTTAAAAAATTATGATTAATATGTTAAAGGTTCTTTTGGAAAATGTGTACAAATATGCATAATCAGATGGAGGATATCATCAAAGTCATGGACCATAAGAAATAGTCAAATGAAAATGTATGGGAAAAAACATTCATAAAGAATATCTTTATCTCTGGCTCGTCAGTAGACTGAACATATCTGAGGAAAGAATTGGTGAACTCGAAGATGCATCTGTAGAAACTACCCAAACTGAAACACAAAGAAAAAAGTGGGGGTTTAGGGGAGAAAACAACCAGAACTGAGCATCCAAGAGCAATGGGACAATATCAAACAATCTAACAATTATGTTTTTAGAATTTCAGAGGAGAAAAGAGTAAGAATCAGGCAGAAGAAATATTTAAATATATAATGGCTGAGAATTTTCAGAAACTAAGGACATCACATGAAGAAGCTCAGAGAACACCAAGAAGGATAAATTCACAACTAGACCACCCTATTCAGGTGAATAAAAATCAAAGATGAACAGAAAATCTAAAAGGCAGCCAGAAAAATAAAACAACATTACATAAGGAGGAACAAAAATAAGCATTCTGTAGACTTCTTGTCAGAAACTATACAGGTCAGAAGACAATGGAGTCTTTAAAGTGTTAACAGGAAAAAAAGAGTCAACCCAAAATTTAATGAAAGAGCTATCAAAAATGAACACAAAATAGACTTTTTTTTTTTGACAAAAACAGAGAATTCATTACTAGCAAACCTTCCCTACAAGAAATGTTAAAAGAAATTCTTCAGGTTAAAGGAACCTAACTGGACTGAAACCTACACAAGGGAATAAAGATCTCTGAAAATAGTTAAAATGAAAGTAATATGAGAGACTTTTTTCCTACTTTTAATTGCTCTGAAAAGTAAGTGAATGTCTAAAAAGAAGTAGCAATGTAGTTTGATTGAAATGTGTATGGAAAACTAAGACACAGGAAAGCAATAGCACAAAAGATGGGAGGAAGATATTGAGAGGATGTTGGTGTAAGATTAATCCTTACACTAAATATGGAGGAATGTAGTATTATTTGAAGTTATATATTTTAAACCCTAGGCTAACTACTAAAAAAATTAAAAAGAAATATAACAAATTCAATTGTGAACAAGTCAAAATAGAAGTGGAGAGCAGAATGCTGGCTACCAGATATTGAGAGGGTAGAGTGAAGGATGGGGAGAAGTCGGCTAAAGGGTACAAAGTTCCACTTAGATGGGAGAAATGAGTTTTCAATATCTATTGCATAGCAAAGTGACCATAGTTAATGTATATTTCAAAATTCTAAGAGAATAGCTTTTAAATGTTCTCACTGTAAAAAAGTAAGTATGTGAGGTGATGGATATGTTAATCAGCTTGATATAATCATTAGACCACGTATACATATGTCAAAACAACACCTTGTACTTCATATAAATACATTTATTAAAATTATTAAAAACTTAAAAAATCTAATTGTGGAGATATAAAGCAGGAAGAAAGAAGGCACACACACTTTGCTGTTCCTAGCTTGGCTTTTTTTTTCTTCATAGGCATTGAACCTCATCAAATGCTTTTCTGCATCAACTGAGATAATCACGTGATTCTTCTCCTTTAGTGTATTAATGTCACAAATTATATTTTCTGATACTAACTTTTTGATGCTTCTCCTTATATTCTTGATTATGATGCATCATTCCTAGTTTATATGTTTATTTAATACAATTAATTAACTAATGTGATGGTTGATTTGGGGTGTCCATTTGACTGAATTAAGGGATACCCAAATAGCTGGTAAAGCATTACTTATTCAAGATCATCACACTAATTGTTCTCAGTGCTTCAGCAGACACTGAGCCCATCCCTCTTCTGTGGAAAGGGAATCCAGGTGGTTTGGCATTGAGATGATTGAATGATTGGGCTGCCTCAGGTGTGTCTCTGAGGGGGTTTTCAGTGGAGATTGGTGTGTGAGTCAGTGGACTGGGGAAGATCTGCCCTCAATGTGAACAGTTACCCTCCAATCGTCTGGGGGCCCAGATGGAACAAAAAATGGAGGAAGGGCAAATGCTTGTTCTCTCTTCCAGAGCAAGGACACTCTTCTCCTATGTCCTTGGGTGTCAGGGCTCACACCAGTGTGGCCCCCCAGCCCTGGCTTTTGAGCCTCGGACTGAGAACTATGCTACTGGCCTTGATTCCAAGGCTGTCGGACTTGGATGGAGCCAGGCTACCAGCTTTCCTGGTTCTCCAACTTGCAGATGGCTTATTTCCTCCTCCATAATCAAGTGAACCAATTACTGTAATAAAACTTTTCTCATCTCTCTTTATATGTAGCCTACCAATTCTGGAGGGATTCTCAGAGACTCTCTCTGGAGAACCCGGACTGAGACAACTAACCTAATATATTTTATAAATTAAATATATTTAACATTGTAGAATTGGCTGACTAATATTTTACTCAGGATTTTTGAATCTACATGCATAGGTAAAGTGGGACTATAATTCTTTTTTTGTATTCTCCTGTCTCCCCCTTTAGGTGTTACCCATTTTGTTATGCCCACTTTCTCTCAACAAAGTTGCTTCCCCATCTTCCTTCTTCCTCAATTCTAGAAGGCTCTTCTTTGGGAATTTTGGTGCAAATAGAAAATTCTTGTTAGTTATTATGCTGCGAAATTTAGTTTCCTTAGTTTGAAAAATTTCGTTCCAGGATAAACCCAGTGTGTAGTCCTTCATAGTCAAAATTCCATTAATGGGTTTCCTTTTTAAGCTCTGCAAAGAACCAGTAGAAACTTTGAAATGACAGATTTTCTTTAATGCTTTAACATTCACATTTTAGTAAGGGCTCAGGTCAGTGAACTTTTGCTTTTCAACTCAACCTACAGTCTCTTTAAGTGGAAAGGGCACCAAAAGGTTCCATTCGTTTCCAGCACAAATCCTTGGAGGTGTTGCCTCCACTGTTGCCCCCCAGACTGCTTAGTCATTTCTAGTAGGAAAGAGGGTCTATGTGAGGAAAGGACTCAAAGGCCTGAGCTGAAAGACCCGTGTTTCCATTTCTGTAAGAGAAAGAATGGAAATACTAGTTCTTTCATTTCTTTAAACTGAGAATTCATTAATTCATTCTTTCATTCAACATTTTAGGGGCTACTATGTGTCAGGTACTTTTCTAAGGGCTGAGCATACGAGGCTAAAAAGCAGTGAACAAACACTGAAGGAATCAGCTTTATGGAGCTTACAGTGTAGTGAAAGAGACAGACCCAAATACATAAATACATAACTTAATATCAGGTAGTGATGCGTGCTTGGAAGAAAAATAATGTCAGGTAAAGAAACAATAAAAAATGACGTGGGATGCTATTATGAATTATGGTCTAGAAAAGACTCTCTGAGGCCTTCTTTTTATGCCCTCATTTCATACCTTATTTCCTGTCTTTCCTTTTTCTTTAGCCATGCAGACGTCTGGTTGAAGAGTCTCCCAGGCAGAAGGAAGGACAAATACCCTGCAGTGTGTGTACTTGGCTTGCAGGAGGAGGAACAATGACAGAGGAAGTGAGTGCAGGCTGATCAAGTCAGACATAGGCGGGGCCAAGTGGTGAGGACCTCATAGGCCATAGTAAGAAGTCTCTAGACTGCCTGTTTTCCTTGAAATACCACAGAGGACTTACACACACAGGAACACACTCAAATGTAGCTTCTGGTAGAGTGTGGGGGTGGGGGTGGGGTTATTGTTTTTATTGTGGTTTTTACTGTGAGAAGCGCTCCTTGCACAAGGGGAAATCAGGCAAGCTGGAAAAGTGCAGGGATCCATTGCTGGTCCTGCAAGCGCCCACAGGAAGGCTAATGAAGGCCAGGATCAATGCGAGGCTTCTTCTGGGGAATTTAGATGAGTATTATATGCCTTACTTCTGGGTTGCAATAGCAGTACTGAGGTCACTCTGCCATTAAAAAAAAAAAAAATCACTCCCCCTGCCTCCAGATTACTACTGGCTTCCCTCTTCTAGTAAAAGAGACATCTGTTTCTATGTATAGAAGAGGCTTCAGGCCCTGAATTATAGTGTGGTAATTCATGCTTAACTGTTTTAATGGCTGCATAGCCCTGAGCCTTGCATCTCCTAACGCACAAGATACTAATTATTAGGCTATAATTCACACTGTGCGAGTTCTTATTGCTTATCTTTCTTGTAGGATGCAGATAGCCGGGAACATACAGTGCCGATGAATGACCAGTATGTTCACTCAGATAACATCAGGCAAGCAATTCCACGTAACATTGAAGAAGGTAAGAGTGTAAAAAGAAATAACAAAATGGCTTTTGAGAGACAGGGATCATTTTTCACAGAGTGCATTAACAAATTGACAGTGGTAGCAATGGCCGACAGCCTGCTCGTATGAAAACTTTCTTTCGAACCTCTAGTCCCTCTTATAAGAAAAAGGGCCTATAAACTAAACATGAAGCCTTTTAAAGGAGATTATGAAAGGCATTGACATTTGCCTGTGAATTCACCTACAAATCCGACGCATCTTTCATGATGGATTTGAGAAACCTATTATTTTCTCATAGCTTAAGGAAAAAGCTGTGGAATCTTTTGAAGGTTCAAGAACTAGAACTTGTGAAGCCATGGGGATAAGACGAATTGGTAGAAAACAATAACATTCTCACAGCTGGACCATCTGGTGGGTTACTCAGACATAGCTGTATATATCACTGCGTGGCTGCCATAAAGCACCAGATGAAGATAAGAGCTGGCATCTACTTCTAATTTTCCAAGGCTTAAATTGCCTTAGTTCCTTAAGTTCTGGAAATAAGGACTTCATTTGCAATGGTCTCAGCATCTTCCAAAATGTGATCTTTTAAAACAAATTACGATGCTAGCAGACTTTAGGACAAGAACGTTACATCTTCATTGTCAACCCTGTGCCAGTAAAGTATGTGTGTCTTTCTTTAAATAAATGTCACATGCTCCACCATACACTCTGCTGTATAAGGAACACCTTCTGCTTTCATTTACCTTATTTGAAAGAGCTTTCCTTTCTTTAGCACAGCATGATGGGTGCAAGAACACTTCTGAAACCAGACTGCCAGTGTATGAATACTGGCTATGTGGCAAGTTACTTATCCTTTCTGAGCCTCGGTTTCCTAAACTTACAATGGGAGTAAGAGCTTAATACCTTGCCTGTCACATAGTAAGTACTATACAATGTTTGTCGTTATCATAACAATAATAATAATTATTATTGCTAAGTTGAATTGGGTCCAGTCTCACCCTCCAGTTCTTTCTTCATGGTCAATACAAAGATTCACACATAAAAAAGTCCCAATTATAGTTAACTAATAAAGCCATATTGTGTTATATTAATATGAACAATAACAATAACAACAATTCATTTATTGTGCTACCGTTGGTAGCAGGCACTATACTAGGTACTTTCCATAGTCGAGAGGTATTTACTAAGTACCTTTTGGGTGACTGAGATACAGCGGATGCAACAGTGAACCAAAAGACTTGGTTCCTGTCTATGAAGTAGGTGTTATTAGCATTCTTTCGCAGGTGAAAAAATTGACTCTTCATGGATTTGAAAACCTTGCTTCTTGCCACAATGTTAGCAAAGCCTATGTTAAGCCTACTACATTTTGCCTTCTCCTGTGGCATAATATCTAGAGCCTTCGAGATTCAATAACAGAATCAAGTTTGTGACATTTTGAGCACCATGAAGAATAATGCTGGTAATGGGCTGTAATACGTTGAATTAAAAAAAAAAAATCCATGAGTCATAAAGGGAATAGGATGGGAGAAAAGAAGGCTCTTCTTTAAGTAAGAATGCTGTGTGTCTGTGTGTAAAGGAGTACTTTAACCTTGCTAGGGGTTGGTTTCCTCTTTTATTTTACTGTTTTCTTTGTTACAAACCCACTGTTAATATTAAAAGGGTGCTTTAAAATAAAATGTCTATAAAGAAAACAAAAAAGAAGAAAAAGAATGCCAACTAATATGCAGAAAGAAGGATGGAATTAGGAAATCACTATTTTGCAACCCCCAATTTAATAACCGATTAAGGCAAGTATTAATAATAATTTCTAAAGTCATTGGGTAAAAATTTGTTAGAGATCTGGTTCACACAGTCTCAAAGTATCATCCCACAGATTATTTGTCATAAAGGAAAAAGGTATTTTTGTAATGGATCAAATTTAGCATCTCCATTAATAAGACAAGCCGACTTTATGTGATGCGATAAAGAAGACGCAGCATTACCTGTGTCATATACTCGCAATATTCTGACTCTACTCACAAGGAAAAAACCAGACAAATTTGGAATGTAGGAAAGCCATTCTGCATGACAACTGGCCTGGGCTCTTTAAATAAGAGGTATCATGAAAATCAAAAACAGAAAGGCAAGGAGAATATTATGTGTTAAAACAAAGCAAAGAAATGTAACAACCAAAGGCAATGCTAAAACCTTGATTGGATTCTGGATCAGGAATGAAAAATAGTTATAAAAGACGTTTTGGCATCAATTAGGAAAATCTGAAGATGGACTGCATATTACATGATAATACTGAATTAATGTTAAATTTCTTGGTTGTGATGTTGTTATGGGGTTTATGGAGGGAGAATGTCTTACCGTTAGGATATACATGCCAAAGTGTTTAGGGATAATGTGTTATTGTGTTATGATGTCTGCAATCTAATTTCAGATACTTCAGCTCAAAATGCGTGTTTGTGTGTGTATGTGTGTGTGTATGAAGAGAGTACGTGCAAGAGAGAGATATTAAGCAACCAAATATGGCAAAACATTAACAATCTGGGGAAGGGTATATAGTTGTTCCTTGCATTATTCTTTCAACTTTTTATATGTTTGAAATTTTTGAAAATTAAAAATTGGGAGAAGAAATTACTAGCGCTACACTTGGCAACATAATGCTTCAAGTAGCAAAGCTAAGCAAAGATCAAATTCCTCCCTTCAATTCCAAGGAAAGATGCCTACCTCATAGTTCCCAGATTTACAGGTCTTTGCATCTATTGATGATCTAAGTTTAATTAATGTCTCTGAATCCAAAGTTCTGAGGGTGTGAATCCAGTTAATCTAACTCTGGTTCAAGTTCAATCTAGTTCTGGACTAATCACCAGCGACGGAGATGCTTAGCTAGCACCAACGTGCTTTGCAGCCTGTCCCTGTGGGTGGGAGTGGGGATCGAAGGTACCAGCTGGCCAGACTCCCTGGAACGGGTCTGTCACAGAGGGTAGCTTCTGCGCTACACTGACAAAGGCTGAGCAGGAGCATGTCAGAAAAAGTGTAATGAGAGTAGATACTTCGCTAGGAACAGCCTCTGCTTAGGCGTCATTTTCCAGGACAGTATTCTCCACGGTAAAAAAAAAAACCTACCCCAAACATACACTTATTTATTTATTAATAAATTATACATTTATTCTATTTTACTATTTTATGCTAGACAAAGATAGAAATGAACATATCTAAGATAAAAGTAAATATAAATCAAAGTTCACGTATTTCCTTCCTCCACGCCGATGTTTTATGTACTACATTTTGCAGCTACTTCACTGGTTGCTATTTAACATTGGAACTTATTTGTGGGCATCTACATGTATTTCTTTATCAATACCCAACAGAGCTTTTAATTTGTTTTATAAAGCAAAAAAAAAATAATCGAAATTCTTAAATTCATGTCCTTTGGAATGGTATATAGTTTTTATAACTAATATTTATTTTCCTCACCAATATCTTCAGGTGATCAATATCTGTATCTTTCTTCAAAACAAGCTAGGTCCCTTAGTTTGCTGTTCTTCCCATCATCCTCTCCTGCTCTGTCGGACCTCCCCTCTACTTTGGTATACACTATAGTTTTCATTATGGACTTTATGAATACATTACTTAGTCATTGTTTAGGCTAGTGATCTTTAAACTTTTTTGATCATGTGCCAATATTAGTTTTTAAAAGTTGACCATATACACTAATATATAATACTTAATTTCAAAGTATATAATATTGATAAATTATATAATTATAAAAATTTCACTAAGGATTTTTTAAGAAGAGAGATTAAAAAATAAATACAAGTAGATGTGTAAATAGCTTCCTATAGCATACTACCTGTATTAGAGTCCTCTGGAGAATCAAAACAAATAACATGGAGAGAGAGAGAAAGAGGTTGGTGTTAAGGAAAAGAATTGGCTCATGTAACAGGGTAGGGTAACAGGCTGGAAACCTAGGGAACAGTTCGTGTTGCAGTTTGCGTCTGAAGGCACTTGGCTGGGAGAATTCCCTTTTCCTTGAGGGAGGTCAGTCTTCTTCTTAGGGCCTTCAACTAATTGGATAAGGCCCACCCACATTTTAGAGGTTAATTTGCTTTTCTTCAAGTATACTGATTAATTTTTTAAATTTTCTTAATTTTAAATTATTATGAGTATACAATAGTTATATATATTTACAGGGTATATGTGATGCTTTGTCATACAATGTGTAATAAGAAAATGTGGGCAATTGGGGTACCGATCATCTCAAGCCTTTATCTTTTCTTTGTGTTAGGAACATTCCAATTTTGCGCTTTTGGTTATTTTAAACTATACCCTAACTTATTGTTGATTATAGTCACTTTGTTATGCTATCAAATATTGATCATTCTATCTAACCATATTTTTACACCCATTAACCATCCCCACTCTATCCACACCTCTTTGCTAACCTTCCCAGCCTCTGGTAACCATCATTCTTCTCTCTGTCTCCGTGAGATCAATTTTTTTTTAATATTAGCTCCCACATATGAGTGAGAATGTACAAGACTTTTCTTTCTGTTCTTGGTTTATTTCATTTAACATAATGTTTTCCAGTTCCATCCATGTTGTTGCAAATTTCAGGATTTCATTCTTTTTTGTGGCTATATAATATTTGATTGCGTATATGTACCACAATTTCTCCATCCATCCATTGATGACACTGAGGTTGATTTCAAATTTGGGCTATTGTGAATAGTGCTGCAATAAACATGGGAGTACAGATATTAACATTATTTTGATATACTGAATTTCTCTCCTTTAAACATATACCCAGCAATGGGGTTGTTGGGTCATATGATAGTGCCATTTTAAGTTTTTTGAGAAACCCCCATACTGTTCTTCATGTGATTGCACTAATTTACATTCCCATCAACAGTGTATGAGGGTGCCCCTTTCTCCACATCTTCACCAACATTCGTTATTGCCTGTCTTTTTGATAAAAGCAATTTGAACTGGATGAGATATTATCTCACTGTAGTTTTGATTTCCATTTCTCTGATAATAATGATGTTGAGTATTTTTTCATAGACCTGTTGGCCATTTGTATGTCTTCTTTTGAGAAAAATTTCTATTCATATCTTTTGCCTATTTTTGAATTGGATTATTTGATTTTTTTCTATTGAGTTATGTGAGCTTCTTATATATTCTATTTATTAATCTCTTGTCAGATGGGTAGTTTGCAAATATTTTCTCCCATTCTGTGGATCATCTATTCACTTTCTTGATTGTTTCCTTTGCTGTGCAGAAGCTTTTTGGCTTGATGTGATCCTATTGGTCCAATTTTGCTTTGGTATCCTGTGCTTTGAGGGTATTACTCAAGAAATCATTACCCAGATCAAAGTCCTGGAGCATTTACCCAAGATTTTCTTTCAGTAGTTTTATAGTTTCAGGTCTTAGATTTAAATCTTTAATCCATTCTGATTTGAGTTTTGCATATGGTGAGAATTAGGGATCTAGTTTCATTCTTCTGCATATGGATATCCAGTATTTCCAGCATCATTTACTGAAGACACTATCCTTTCTCCAATGTATGTTCTTGGCATTTGTGTTGAAAATGAGTTCACTATATATGTGTGGATTTATTTTCGGGTTCTTTATTCTATTCCATTGGTCTATGTGTCTGTTATTTTGGTTACTGCAGTATCATATTGTTTTGCCACTTTGAGGAACACTTGGAATGGGAATGTCTATCCTATGCCTATCCTACCATTGTATTTTGGAAGTAGATAATTTGTTTTGATTTCTCAGGCTCATAGCTGAAGGGAATTTACCATGGGATGAATTGTGCTTTGAGTCTCACCCATATCTGATTTAGGTGAGACTCTGGACTTTAGATTTTTAAGACGGTGCTGGAATGAGATAAGACTCTGGGGATATTGGCATAGAATGAATGTATTTTGCATGTCAGAACATGAATTTGGGGGTCAGGGGTGGAATACTATGGTTCGAATATATCCCCCAGAAATGCATGTGTTGAAAACTTATTCCCTTTGCTTTCATGAATGGGTGAAAGTCAGCTCTGCCCTCTAAATGGATTAATGTTGCTGACACAGGAGTAGGTTTGTTTTCTTTGGAGTGGCTTTGTTATAAAACCAAGCTCTCTCTGGCTGTCTCGCTCTTGCCCTCTCACCATATGATGCTTTCTGCCATGTTATGGTGTAGCACAAAGGCCTTTGTTAAGTGCTGGCACCATGCTCTTGGACTTCCCAGCCCCTAGATCTTTGAGACAAATAAACTTCTTTGCTTTCTAAATTATTCAGTTTGTGGTATTCTGTTATAGTAATAGAAAACAAACTGAGATAGTTATCAATTTCTTCCCATATTCTGATGCTTTCTCCTGGATTTATTTATCTTCTCATTAAAATATTTCCCGTTAGGGTACTTTTAAAGTGGGTCTTCATGTGCTAACATTTTTGGCCCCCTACCCACAAACCTTTAGATTGTTTGAGAATGCCTTTATTGTAGGCTTATATATGAACAAAAGTTTAGCTAGATAGAAAATTTTAGCTTCAATACATGCTGTTTTCCATCAAAACTCTGAAAACATTATTGCATTATCCTCTCTCATTGAGTGTTATTTTTGAGAAGTCTGATATTAATCTGATTCTCATTCCTACACAAGAGATTTGCTTTTCTCACTGGGAGGCCTTAAGAGTTTTCTCTTTGTTTTTAATGTTCTCAAATTTCACTATAATGAATTTAGTTATAATTTTTTCTTGTGTTTTACATGAGTTCTAGTCTCTGTTAGTCCTTTAAATTTGGCATCTTATATCTTTCTTTTATACTTGGTCATTATTTCTTCTAATATTTCCTGTTCTGTTCCCTCTACCCCAATCTACTTTTATTTCCTTCTGGTAATTCTGTTATACAGAACTTGACATTTTTACTGCTTCCCTCCCAATCTTTGAAATTTTTCTCTTACGTTTTCTCTCTTTAATCCTTTCTGATATTTTTCCATACAGTCCTTCAACCTAATTTTCCAGTTCACCAATTTTTTCTTTGGTTCTACCTGTTCTGCTATTCAATTTATTGAGTTCTTTATTTCAATAATGATATTTTTTATATTCGTTATCTCCAATTGATTTTTCTTCAAATTGCCTTATCTATTTCATGTTTCTAATTGTCTCCCCATCCCTTTGAGAATTATATTTTACATATTTTAAATTCTTGTTCTATGTGATTAGTTAATTATACTTTCTCTTATATAAATTGCTTATTTTTTTCTTTTATAGTGCTCGTGCTTCTCAGATGTCATATTTTTTCCTCCTGGAAATTCACATTCACTGTGGTTTACCAGATACCTTTGCTGATAATGCATACTTGGGACAGGCAGAAAGCACAGGCCTCAGCTTGTATTCACCTAAATGAATGGGGAAAGACATGAATTAGTGTGTAGAGCTTTTGGGATGGCAATCACATCCATTTATCTCCTCCTGCCCACACACACACACATGCATACACACAACATGCATGCACACATACCCAGGGAACTTCTCAGTAAAATCCTGCAAGTGCTCCTTTCGCAAGACTACGTCCCTCTGTTATAACGACCTGACCTACAGTGGGATGGGGAGAAGAGAAGAGAAGATGCTCACAGCCAGTTAGCTCACCTGTACCTGTTGTCACCCACCTTCCACCCCATCCAGGATCTCATACTGCCCTAATCTTACTTCATCCTCTGCCTGGAGTTGGCCTGGTACTGCTGTTTCCCTCTCTCACCATGGCCACAGGATGGGCCTAGGGAAACGTGGGCCATAGGAAAAAACACAAATAGAAAATGTCAGCCTTCCCTTATCCCCGCTATCTGGCTCTCCCCTGTGCTAAGCTATCATTTCTTCCCCAAACTGGGATTCAACTATGTCTCCCTAAAGATTTCTTACTGTCCTGGGATCCATTAACCAGCCTCTTGCTTTTGTGGCATATCTAGAGTTGGAGTCAGAGAAGGAATCAGTGCTTTTTTGCCATCCTGCTTCACTGGCAGCTGATCAGAAGTGATCTAGATTTATAACTGCAGTGCGAGCCAGAAATGCTACAGGCATGTTGGTCTTGGTGTTAATCAGATTCTCTTCTTTTTGCATTGTACCGATTCTGCCTTCATTCTCTTCCTCCTACATTATACTGGCTCTGCCTCATTCAGGGATTTGTTTAGCATTCCGTGTTAGTCTACACAAGGCTAATCACTTCCCCTCCAGGGAGAATTATCAATCTCTGTGGCCGTAGTTGTTCAAAGTCTAGTCCTTAACTGAGACCATTCATCAATTGTATTCACATTTGTCTGATTTAAGAATTTATGTCTGGCATCTCTGGATAGACTGTGAATCTCTTAAAGTTATATGTAAAATTTGTGACTATATGGAGGGTATGTAGCTTTCATCATAGATTGAAAGGAATTTGCATTCTTTGAAAAGATAGGAATTAATACTCCAGTTATTTCCATTCCTATTTGCCATCTCACAAATGTATTAGCTAGAACTCATGGAGGTGTGGCTCTTCTCTATAAAACATAGGGACGGGTTAGCTGTGGGCAGGAGGGAGAGGAGAGAAAGACAGAAAAGAGAGGCAGTGAAGCGTAGTGGTTAAGAACATGGACTTAGGCATCAGATTCCCTGGATTTTGAACCCTGCAATGGCCATTTACTGTGCAGCCTTTTATAAATTACTTAAATTCAATTTCTTCATTTCTAAAATGGAAATGATAATAATCATTCATACATCATAGGGTTGTTTTGAAAATTAAAGAATATTAAAAAATAAAAAGCACTTAGAATGGTGCCTGGCATCAAGTATGCAATTGCTATTGTTTTTATTACTAAATCTCCAAAGTTTCTAACTAGGCGACTGAGTGCAATAATGCCATGAATATTCATCTATGTCTCCTGTATAGACTTACCCCCAGTACCTTGCTGATCAGAGGAATTACATAAGAGTTTATTGAATGGAACACAGTTGGATCCTTATGTTGAACTTTTGAAAGTTTGTTCCTATCTTCTCATTCAACTTGCCTACCTTCTTCTAGTTCACTCTCTCTACTTTAGGACACTTCATTGGATCTATTAGAAACCAGAAACATAATTTGTAATGTTTATACATTTAGTTATGTTAGATTCTATTATATGTGAAATAACATTAATTTAGAAGTATTGCTTGATTTTTCTGTCTTACATTTTATGAAATACTTTGATCCAAACTATTCCCAAGCAACTCTGACATTGATGTCTTTGCCATTTTGGGAGTCACTTTCTGAGCTGCCACACGGCTTTTCAGAGTATATCTTCACATCCATTTAAATTGTGTGAAAATCCAAAGTTTTTGAATCTGTGTTTGATGCTATCATTAGAAATTTTATCCCACCCATAAGTATACATTTGCTTAATCTTAGGGAAGTGAATTTTTAAATTCATAGGTGAACATTCATTATGTTCGTCATGTTCATTATGACCTCTTAGAGTAATTTAAAAAGACTTGGGTCACGAGTTTTATCAGTTGCCTCCCAGAAATAATTAATAAATCTGTGTTAAATTTCTTTACCTTTACCTCTCTTTTTAAAATCAATTCTACCAGACTGCTTTCATGAACATCTAAAATTAGCACCAATTGTGATCATTTGAGGAAAATATGTCTTTCTCAAACTATTCTGATTTTCAAAATGTAGTAACTAAAGCAGTGTCCTGTAAAACTTGGAGGACATTCTGAAGAATTGAGTATCAAACAACATTTTTCGGCTGGATAATTTAGGAAAATAACCTCTCCCCCTCTACACATATGTTATACTTTAGAATATATGGTATTTATTTTTCTTTTATGGGGATAATGCCAATAATTACCCCATTGAGTTGTAATGAAGATTAAATGAGATAATTTAAGTCAGGTCCCTAATGCAGTGCCCAACATATTGTAAGAGCTCTAAAAGGTTAATTATTATTGTTATTAATAAGCAGTGTGACACTATGTTATAGATGGTTCCTTTTATTGCCATAGCAAGTGGGAAGTAAGCTAAAATGGGCTTGGAATTCTTCTTTTCTGCTTTCTCCATTTGTGGTTTAGGTGCCAGGCTGGTTCTGACTAGGCACCTTCCTCAAGGAAGATTTCACTGGGGTCTATAATGCATCCTGCATATGACCACCAGTTGCATCCATCTGCAGCCCTTTGCAGTTCCCATTAGGAAACTGTAAACACTGGGTTATGTTCCTCCTTATCGTGACAGATTTAGACAGCTATATTTCCTAAGTCACAACTGCTTCTTGGAGGCAGTTCGGACTTCTCACACAATCCCAGATCAGAATCCTAAGTATGACAGTTACCACGAAATAGTCTCGCCTCTTTCTGAAATTATGTAGACTTCTTTCATTTCCTCAGCACCTTAGGCAAAATTGAGCTAGTTAACAAAGACTGCAGGTTACTTTTGTTAAGATTTTTCAAAACACAGATAGAGAAAACAATCCTCAAACCTCCTTGGTAATAACAATAGTAGCAGAGTTATTATTTTAGCACTTCTGTAGTTTGAGTTGCAAAGGAGGGGGGAAATATCTGTGTCACCCTGTTGGTCTCCCTATTTTTATCCTGAAACTATGAAAAGTCTAGCCAATTACAAAATAACAGCAAAGTTGGAATTTTTCCCGTATCTTCTTCATCCTATAAATTTATAGATCAATCTGAAAACAATTTGTGTTGCAGTGTGATTCAAGTAAGTATAATTATTGGGGGTGAATCAGGAATACCTGACAATGTGATTTCTTGTCACATTATAGGAAGTACTACCTTTATGGTTTATGGAATGAAGGGTACTTTAAGGCAATTTGCTTCCAGTTCGGAGAACATTCACTATGAGAATGGATTTTAGTTTGACGTGGATGGTAGGCAGACAGATGTGTATCAAATAGCATCTGCAGCATATGAAAGTTAATTTTTCACAACCAGTAAGGTATAAATATAGTAACGTTTCTCATTTTAAAGTGTCATTTACATCATCCAGAAATGTGATACACTGGGGAAAAAAACACACTCTATAAATAGTAGATTTATACTTTATATGTATACTGTCTTAGAGGCCTCATCTTTGAGTAGTTGGGCAAAGGTGGTGAGGATTCCTGTCTTTGAACATGAGCTTAAATGCAGCTGTCCATGCACGTTTACATTTGGTTGTCTCAAAAGCACATTTTCCTTTTCATCTTCTTTCCCAAACTTGGTCCTCTTTCTGCATTTCCTGCCTTTGTACATGGCACCATCATCCATTTAATTGAACAAAGCTAAATCCAGGAATCATCCTAAACACCTCCCTCTTCCTCACCCTCACATCAAATTCATCTGGCCTCTTCTTTAACTGTCTGCTTTTATTCCACTTCACTGTGGCCATACGTGTCCAAGTCATCACCAGAAGTCACCTGAATGACCACAGTGGTCTTGTGTTTTAAAATTCACCTGGGATTTATTTTAATCAGGTATAGTAAGGCATGCAGACCCAGAAATGACTGTCGAAAAGGAAGAAGTTTGCGCTCACAGATCCCTAGCGACAGGCATGGCATGTCATGCAGGGAGCCCCAAGGAGAAGCCCCGCAGTTGGTTGGGAGACGGGGGAGCGAGGAGAAAAACGTGGGCGACAGGCTGTACTGTGGTGTCTGTGGGAGGGAGCGGGTGAGCAGGGTAAGGATTGGCTGGTTTGAATAAATCGGGCAGGCCCTGCAGCACAGGGGTGTCCCTAGCTCTCTGGTACCCAGCCCCGGGGTGATGCGGGCGAGGGGGTGGTGGCCTGGAGTGTACGAGAGAAAAGGGGGCAGTTGGGGCTGAGCTTTGGGCTGGTGTGTCGACATATGAAGGTTACACTTGCAGAAGAGTCCTTTACCATCTACGGTAAGTGGCTCACCCTGGGAGGGGCAGTCCTTCCAGGATCAGCAAGGCCCCACGTGTTAAAATATCAGAAACGCATGGTTAATACACCTTTTAACCAGTCTCCTCAAATCTACTCTCCACTGCAGTAAGAGAGCCTTTAAAAATACAAATATGAAAACATGACTCCTCAGTTCCCAATCCTCAATAGCTTCCTATTGCTCTTCCTAGAAGGCCCTGAATGATCCAGTCCCTTCCTGCCTAATCAACCTCATCTTTCACCTTCTTCCCGTTATGAACCCCAGCAACACTAGCTTGCTTTCAGTTCTTTAAATGTGCCATGTTACCTCCCTGGGTCTCTACACATGCAGTCTTCTCTAAGTGGAACATTCTTCCCCACTTCCTCTTCCCCAGCGTGGTACCCGACCACTCTGAAATTATCAGCCTCCTCGGGGAAGCCTCCTCCTCAATCCCTAGCCCACGTCACGTCTTAGACTCTGTTTTGGGCTCTCGTAGCATTTCATGATGCTCCTTCAGCGCAGTTATCAGAGTCTGTGAGTATATGCTTATTCACGTCATTCATTTCTGCTGCCAGGGACCCACGAAGGCAAGACTGTGTGCACTTGACTCACGCTATGTTCCTAATTCCTAGCTGAGTGCCTCAATAAATATGGAAGCCTTCAATAAACATGTCAAATGAGTGAATAAATGCCAGTCTTGGTTTAGGATATAGACAATATCTTCAGCTTAAAGACTGAGTTGGAAAAACAGAAATGTTTTTTTCTGAGCATGCTTTTTTAAAAATGCTCCAAGTCGGGCTGGGCGCGGTGGCTCACACCTGTAATCCTAGCTCTCTGGGAGGCCGAGGCGGGTGGATCGCTCAAGGTCAGGAGTTCGAGATCAACCTGAGCAAGAGTGAGACCCTGTCTCTACTAAAAAAATGGAAATGATCTGGACAACTAAAAAAAAAAATATTAGCCAGGCATGGTGGAACATGCCTGTAGTCCCAGCTACTCGGGAGGCTGAGGCAGAAGGATCGCTTGAGCCCAGGAGTTTGAGGTCGCTGTGAGCTAGGCTGACGCCACGGCACTCTAGCCCGGGCAACAGAGCGAGATTCTGTCTTAAAAAAAAAAAATGCTCCAAGTTGATGTGTAATTGCTCTGAGTGATGTGTTATCGGAAGTGATGGGAGCCATACCAAACTGTCTCTACTGGGCATCGTGTGTCACAGCAATAAGACATCTGACTTGATTTGGAACATGAAGGAAATAGATTTTGAAAAAGCATAAATATGTGGAAGTTTTTTTCCCTTCTCAAGAGGATCGTCTGGAAATTGCTCTTAGTGGCCGATGGCATATTTTATGGCTGCCTCCTCCGGGAAGATGAGGAAAGGCGGTCTGTATGAAGATCTTTTTAGATTGTACATAGAAAGGGAAATTTTGACTTGTTTTTCCTCTAATAATGTTTTATAAAAATTATAAAGGCATGACCCAATATTAATCTTTCTTAGATGTTTATTATTAGGAAAGAATCCTTAAAGAACAAGCATCTATACACTGGATTAGTTAAAATTAGACTTGAGCTTTGCATGCTTTGGAAAGAGTGCCGAGATTTCAAATTTTTAAAAAGATAGAGGGTGTCAAATGAGTAACTTAACATAACTAAAGTACCACAGAACAGAGCAGACAATTCCCTGTCAAGAAGGCTCCACTATCCTAACAGGAGATGTCAAAGCTCTTTGCTTTTTATATCATTTCTCAAGGCATGGTGGATTTTCTTAAATCTTTTTTTTTTAATAATGCAACTCTCTACTTCTCTACTTTTCCCTCTCCAGGTTACATTTTCTCTTGAGAGTAGAGGAAGCAATATAAAAATTTGGTCAGATGAAGTAGAGAATTGATGTAATTAACCAGATCAGATGTAACAACTAGATGATCATGGTGGCTGTGGTATATATTTGACCTACAGAATATTGTTGTTTGACCTGCAAAGGACTTAGAGTGTTTTTTAATAGTTTGCAACACTTAAAAATTAAGAGACTACACATTAGCATCCATATCTTTTGTTGAAAAATAGGATACCCTGAGTCTTTAAACAGGGCATGTGCTCTCCAGTGTGCTAGAATTCTGCATGGCCCTGGTCACATTTCTACATTACTCACCTGGCCCCTGGAAGCATTTGAATTTGTGACTCTTAAAAATATAAGGTACAAACACTTGCATTAATTCTCCATTTGCTTTGACTATAAAGAGGGTTTTTTGTAGCCTAATCCACATAAACAGCTTATTTCTAAAATCCAGAAGACGTGAACAATTTATAATGTTCAATTTATAATGAACAGTGAACAATTTATAATGAGCAGAGTGGGATGACATAACTTCTGGATCACCCCACTGTAAATATATACTTAATACCCTTCCACCTTGTTTTCTTAAGGATTTTAAAACTTACTTCTTACAAGGTATTCTCTTCCTCTTTGTGGTAAAAGAAGAAAAGTTTCTGAGCTACTTGATTTTTAAGATTTAAAAGATGACATGCAATGACTACTATAAATGTCACTGGGCCATTGCCTTATTTTTTGAAAACCCTAAGTATTTTTGGGTACTCTAGGTTATTGTAAGAAATACTATATATGGTCATGGTGTTCACCTAAAAGCTGGGTTTGCATTTGCTTTGCCTTTTTCTTTTAGATTCACTCTCAAATAGCTGGCATAAAATTAGAATAATTAGGCAATGGAGGACATCAAGGAAATGAAAGCAAGACACAGATCAGGAGGGAAAATGTATAAATAAATCAAAAAATACATCATATTTGCAGCTCATACTCTGTGGAACAAAACTTCTAATATTAGTGTGTTCCTACTGTTCTTACTTATTTACATAATTGTGAATAATTGAATTCACGAAATTGGAATTAGATTAATTAATTAATTAATTAGATAATTAATTAATTATCCTTAGCAGAGAATAGAAACTAGCACGTAATAGGCATTCAGTAGCATAGAAAAATAAAAGTGACTTTTAGACACACACAGACGTAAGTAAGTATAGTCATTTTTGAGAGACGGTCAAGGCTATACGCACTATTAAACATCGAGATAACTTAGAATGATTTTTAAAAAGTATTCTGAATTTAATGATATGGTAGATTGGCTTGGTTTGTGTCCCAAAACTCTGAGGTTCACAAAATGAACATCTCTCCACCCTCGTCCATGCATCCATGATTCTATGGAAAACCGTAGCACTTCTCCTTCTTGTGTAGTTCTTTACTTTCTGTTTCAGAACCCAGTAGTATGTTATAGCTCAGTATTTATTTATTTTTAGTGAATTCACTTTATTTTTTTCCCTTCTTTCCCTTTTTTTTTTTTTTTAAAGATAAAGGTGGTACAAGCTGAATTCTGTTACAATATATATATTGGATAGTGGTGGGATCTGGGCTTTTGGTATACCCAAATAGTGTACATTGTACCATCACCCAAATAGTGTACATCGTACCCCAATAGGTAATTTTTCATTCCTTCCCTCCACGATCTCCCCTTGTGAGTCTCCAATGTCTATTATATCACTCTGTGTGCCTTTGTGTAGCCACAGTTTAGCTCCCACTTATAAGCAAGAATATGCAGTGTTTATTTTTCTGGTCTTAAGTTACTTCACTTAGTATAGTGGCCTCCAGTTCTACCTAAGTTGCTGCAAAATACATTATTTCATTCTTTGTTATTGCTGAGTAGTATTCCATGGTGTGTGTGTGTGTGTGTGTGTGTGTGTGTGTGTGTGTGTGTGTGTGTCACACACACCATATTTTCTTTACCCACTCATCAATTGATGGGCACTTAGGTTGATTCCACAGTATCTCAGCGTTTATTGACTGACAAACTGTTCCCATCCTATTCCTATAATACTGTCACTAAAAAACCTTGTGTTGGCAGGGCTGCTGACTTGGCTGGGTTCTTGACAAGGATGCCTGGCCAAGAGCACTTGTAATCTAGTTTCTCAGTGGCTGCTGGGAGCCTCACTGTCTGATCCGTCCTTCTAATTGGCCACCTTCCTCTACTTCTGTTGTTACTTAGCTTGCGGATTGACCAGCATGACTCCCTCAGATGATCTTTGTAATTGATTTGCTCCAGTGCCTACTGACTTGGACTTTCTTCTGTGTTTCTGTGTTCAAAAACAGGGTGAAGGGATTTGGTTGGCTTAGATCACTCTGCGGATCCCCCTCTCTTTGGGTCAAGTGTTCACTTCTGACCCCATCAGTTGGGATGGGAGGAGTCATGGAACCCACTGCCTCTCTGACACAGTTACGTGTAAAGCAGGATGGAATGGCACAGGAGGAAACGTGAGCAAGGTGACCACTCTGAGTCTAGCTGCAGTTAAAGGGCATTTGCCCCTCCAGGTAATAACTGGTGGAGAATGTTGCTGGTATAGCCCTGCATGGGGCTTGAGGAATGAGGGCAATTCGAGTGCCTAGTTTCAAAGTTTGGACAAGGTTTCCCTTCCCTAGTGGCAGGTGCAGCTATCATACTCAAGTGGGGGTGATGGACGATGGCAGCATCATGGCAAATCAGACTGTTAATACCCAGGAGAGGCAAGAATCATCGTGGCTCAGAAAAGGTTCCTCTGCTGTGGCAAAGAAAATAGTGACTGAGGGGATGGAAATTCAAAGCTCGGCAATTCAGGTGTGCTCCCTGCGACTTAAAGCAGTGCTACTCAAAATGCGATTTGTGGGCTTGATGGAAATGCACATTCCCAGGCCCAAAGCCAGAACTAATGCATCAGAGTCTCTGTTGGTGGGGTCTCCACTCTCCAGGTGATTTGTGTGCTCACTGCCGTTCGAGAAGCACTGGCTTAGGGGACAAAATCTTCCCTACCTGACTGAAGACTTTATAGAAGATGGAGGAGAGAATGAGCCTGGGAGGGGTATGAGTGGATTAGTTCTGGGGCTTGAGGAGAAAGAGATCTTTGGGGAAAATGGAAATTTAAAAGGATCATCCCAGCATTTGTAAGGGGAAGGCTGTTTACTTTTGACAGTATGTTGGTGTAAATAAGGAGCCAAGCTTTTGGAAAAATGAGAAACTTCTGGAAAAGTATCTTTGTCCATTCGTGTTTCTATAACAGAATCCCTGAAACTGGGTAATTTATAATGAACAGAAATGTATTGGCTCACAGTTCCAGAGACTGGAAAGTCCAAGATCAATGTGTTGGCATCTGGCCAAAGCCTTCTTGCTGCCCCATCCCATAGAAAAAGGCAGAAGAGCAAAGACAGAGCAAACCCACTTCTTTGATCCCTTTTTATACTGGCATTAATTCATTCCTAAAGTCTCTGCCCTCATGACTTAATTACCTCTTAAAGTCTCACTGTCAACACTATCACAATAGGGAATAGGTTTCAGCCTATGAATTTTGGAGCGGACACAAACATTCAAATCATAGCACACATCTTTCATTCTACCCCTGAAACATCTGAACTGACTTAT
>CAUYSK010126681.1:0-15193 GCA_963575035.1 Avahi laniger | reverse complement strand
AATGGTATTTCTATTTTTAGCTCTTTGAGGTATCTCCAAATTCTTTTCCACAGAGATTGCACTAATTTGCAGTCCCACCAGCAGTGTAAGAGTGTTCCTGTCTCTCAACATCCTCACCAGCATTTGCTGTTTTGGGATTTTTTGATAGAGGCCAATCTCATTGGGGTTAGGTGATATCTCATTGTGGTTTTGATTTGCATTTCTCTAATGGTTAGAGATGTTGAGCATTTTTTTTATATGTTTGCTGGCCATTATGCTGTCTTCTTTTGAAAAGTTTCTGTTCATGTCCTTTGCCCATTTATTGATGGGGTTGTTTGATGTTTTCTTGTTGATTTTTTTAAGTTCCAGATAGACTTGTTATCAACCCTTTATCGGATACATAAAGAGCAAATATAGAAATATAATATTCCTGATTTCAAGGAATTCATAATCCAGGGGGCAGTAGCCTGGTATGGGTTGAAGAAGAAAAGTAAAGGAGATGAAGCTGATAGGGTAGGCGAAGGAGCCAAATGATGGAAGCTTTCTGTGGCAGTTTAGGAAGTCTGGACTGAGAAGCCAGTGGTAGTTTTTAAGCAAGAAAGTGACTCAATCAGTTTTCTTTCTTAATAAGGTAATTCTAGTAGCAGTGTGAAAGAAGGCCTGGAATAAGGACACTGAAGAAAGGGAGACCAGTTACAATACTCTGAGAGATGAGATAATGAGGCCTGAGAACAGGGTTAAAATATGGGCAGCTCTATAAACCTGCTACCGCACACTTGCTACCACCTCCCCCAAGCCCCATTCTAAGAAGCTCTGAATGCTGACACAGGACCACACAGATGGAATATAGGTAGAAGGCAAGATAGAGGCAGAGGCCCAGGAGGGTAAGGAAAATTATGAACCCTGGAGCTACACAGTTCATGGTTTTTGTCATTTTTAAAGGATCAAGTTGAACATATTTGAAAAATTCTGTGTAAGCTGGAAGCTCTTGTATTGAATTTCAATGTGATTTTTCTGCCGATCTTTTGGTGGAGATTTAAAAATTTCCATATGAATACATAGAATAAAACAACACTTACTCTTAGCTCTTTTTCTCCCTTTTTAATGCTCCAAACCAGTTCCAGTAGCAAATTTTCCTAGGCCCCCTCCATTGGAAAACAAGTCAGTTCCCTTTGAAGAAGTGACAAAGCATGGACAGCTGGGGATTTCAGGGCCATGATATTTACATTATGGACCAAACAGATCTGTCACTGCAAGAGGCAAGCAAATAAGTCTTGGCACATGGCCCCATCAGGCAGAGCTGTTCGAAATCAGTGATTTGAAGAGAGTATATGAAGCAGTCCTGCCAGGTCCCACCCATCTCTGCTGGAGCTCAGCATTAGGTCAATTCCCATAATGCAGCTGGCTTAGCAGCTTAATGGGGGAAACAATTACTCTTCCTGCTTCCTAGTCAAAGTGGTCGCAGCTCAAAGCTGTGCCAAGAAATGATACAAGGCTACTGTGAACCACTGTGAACATCCTGACCTTGGGCCTGAGGGCCACCAGCTGGATACAGTGCCCTGGCCCTGGCCAATCTTACTTTCCATCTTCCCTCTTATACACAGCCTTCCCAGAAACACCTGCCTTATCTCATGAAATTATAAAATTCTCTCAAAAAATCACAAAGGAGAACAGACTTCACCACTACCTGTAAACAAACAATCTTATCAAGTTAAAAAGTCAAAATAATTGCTACAAAGCACAAAAAATATTAAAAAAAAAATTTTTTTTTTTTTGA
Organism: Avahi laniger; assembly: GCA_963575035.1. Taxonomy (NCBI): domain Eukaryota; kingdom Metazoa; phylum Chordata; class Mammalia; order Primates; family Indriidae; genus Avahi; species Avahi laniger. The sequence continues at coordinate 13,437 of CAUYSK010126681.1, read as the reverse complement.
GACAGAGTCCCACTGTGTTGCCCGGGCTAGAGTGCCATGGCGTCATGCTAGCTCACAGCAACCTCAAACTCCTGGGCTCAAGCAATCCTCCTGTCTCAGCCTCCCGAGTAGCTGGGACTACAGGCATGCGCCACCATGGCTAATTTTTTCCATATGTTTTTAGTTGTCCAATTAATTTTTTTCTAATTTTAGTAGAGACGGGGTCTCACTCTTGCTCAGGCTGGTTTTGAACTCCTGAGCTCAAACGATCCGTCCGCTTCGGCCTCCCAGAGAGCTAGGATTACAGGCGTGAGCCACTGCGCCCAGCCAAAAAAATTTTTTTTGACTTTATTTGGAGATAAAGAATATTCTCAATAAAGAAATAGATACAGGCTGGGCATTTTGAGAGGCCGAGGTGGGAGGATTGCTTGAGGCCAGGAGTTCAAGACTGGCCTGAGCAAGAACGAGACCCCATCTCTATAAAAAAATAGAAAAATTAGTCAGGGATGGTGGCATGTGCCTGTAGCCCCAGCTACTCAGGAGGCTGAGGCAGGAGGATCACTTGAGCCCAGGAGTTTGAGGTTGCAGTGAGCTATGATGATGCCACTGTACTCTAGCTGGGGCTGTGACAGAGTGAGACCCTGTCTCAAAAAAATAAACAAACAAACAAACAAACAAATAAATAAATAGGAAAAAAGAAATAGATATAAATATAAAATATTTTCAAAGAAATAAAATTAAAATAGGAAGAACTTCTTCCTCCACTCCTCACATAGGAAATTGCATTTCTCTCCCAATTAAATTAGCTGATTTAAAGTAATACTCATTACTAATAACGGTGCTTGGGATTATAGTTGTGAGTCACCTTGCCTGGCCCATCATGGGTTACCATAAGTTTAACAAAAATATTTTGCTGGTTTATTATAAAACAAGTCCCAAAAATATAAGCAGGGGACTCAGGTACAGACAAAATAACAGTATTCTGAAAATGTAATTACATTTCTAAAACAAAGGTGAGAACCAACTGTGCTATTTATATAAACTGGTTATTTAAATTATGAAGGTTTAAAACTGTTTACTAAGTCACAAGGTAGCTTGTTAAGCAGTGTAGATTTGAGTCTGCCTCCCTCTTTCTTACCCATTTTCCATTAGGAAATCCACAACGTATTTTTTCAAGCAGTAGAGATGGGCATCCACAAGGCCTGTGTGGAAACGTATTCTAGGGTACCTACAAAAAGAATAAGAAAGAAGGGGCTCACAATCAGGTAACATGGGTTCCATTCTATCATCAAGTAGCTGGCATTAGGAAGTTTGTAAGAGTCAGAGCCATTCTGCCTGCACCCCACTCGGGGGGAGACCAGGATGGTGGACACTAGCTGTGATCCTACCACATAAAAGGTCTTTTGCCTAGAAACCCTATCACACACTCTACGAGGCTTTTAGACTTCTAAAGAAATTTGGTGAGACATCAAATCACTGATAATCCGCCTTCTTCTATTCTATCACAAACTCCTGCACACAATTTTTATAGCTCACATCTTCCTGTTTATACCCTAACTGTCCCCTCTTCTTTTTTTTTCATTTTTTAAAATTTTTTATTTCAGGGTATTACGAGGGTACAAACATTATGGTTACACTTTATGTCTTTGATGTCTTTGCCTCACTCAAGCGAGAGTTAAAGGCATGCCCTTCCCCACTACAATGCTCCCCATGTCCTTTAGTTGTGGGTTTACCCCCCCATCCCCCTAATCCCTGGAGAGTATTATGCCATGTGATCACCCTAGTGTTGATCAGTTAGTACCAATTTGATGGTGAGTACAAGTGGAGCCCATTCTTCCGATCTTGTGGTGCCTCATTTTGGATAATGGGCTTAAGTTTAATCCAGGAAAGTATAAGAGGTTCTGCATCACTGTCGTTTCTTATGATTAATATTCCATTGTATACATATATCAAATTTTAATAATCCACTCATGGATTAACGGGCACTTGGGTTGTTTCCACACCCTTGCAATAGTGAATTGTGCTGCCATAAACATTTGGGTGCAGATGTCTTTATCATAGAATGTTTTGTGCTCTTTTGGGTAGATGCCTAATAGTGCTATTGCTGGATCAAATGGTATTTCTATTTTTAGCTCTATGCGGTATCTCCAAATTCTTTTCCACAGAGGTTGCACTAATTTACAGTCCCACCGGCAGTGTAAGAGTGTTCCTGTCTCTCCGCATCCTCGCCAGCATTTGCTGTTTTGGGATTTTTTGACAGAGGCCAATCTCACTGGGGTTAGGTGATATCTCACTGTGGTTTTGATTTGCATTTCTCTAATGATTAGATATGTTGAGCATTTTTTAATATGTTTGCTTCTCCCCCCTTCTTTAGGTCATGCCTTAGCCATGCTTTCTTTTATCTCCAGGATTTGGTATATATTCTCCATCTTCATAGAATTTGAAGTAAATTCTATGAACAAACACTCCAGACTTCCTTATTTATCCATCAGGACTCACCCCAGATATACTTCCTCCAGGAAACCTTCACCGACAACCCAAGTTTGTGCTCCCACGGCACTTGGTACCTACCTCTATCAGATAACTTATTATACAATAAGGAAACAGCCTGTTTATGTATCTCTCTCTCCCACTAGACTGAAATTCAGCAGACAGCAGAGATTTATCTTCACAGCCTTAGCACTTTGTATTGTGCTTCACATAGAGTAAATGTCCAATAAAGTTATTGAATAAACTAACAAATAAATTAGGTCAAATTAGGGTATCTGCCTTGGTGCTATCTATTTTAGTTTGTCATCTTTGGTTTCAGCCTTAAAAAATGCCATGCTTGTAATGTCCCAGGTCATCTTATTTGATAAAAACAAACAGCTGGGGGAGGGGAAGGAAGGAGCAGGATGAAAAAATGGAGATTCCAGTCATAGCTGCCTGGTTGTCGTCCTTCTTCTACTGTGTTGTTTTTCTTTGACTGGCTTACAGTTTTAAGGAAAATTATTCTCATGGGATCTCCAGAAGTAACTTATCAAATGAAGTTATAGTGTACTACCCTGGTTTTCATTCTTTTGGGAAAAGGAGGACAAATGCTCCCAAAAGTACAACAGAAGAGTCAGAGACTTGGGACTCTGACTCCCACGACCATAACACACACACAAACCAATTAATGTGTACAAGGATGAAGAAGAAAGTAAAAGGTACCTCCCCTTCCTAACTTTCTGAGAGTCCCAAGTTCTAAGAAATTCCTCAGGAAATAGAGTTTGGCAAATGTGAGTATGACTGTCTACTTGTGGTAACCAGGATTTCATTTGAAGTCCACACTCTGCTAATTCTCTTTTCATCTAAGCAATTTGGAAAGTTGCACTCTCCTGTTCATTCTCTTGGTTTATAAATTCCTTTAATCATTCAATATACTCTTTAGTATATAATCCTCACAGCTACCTTATGAGGTAGATATATTATTTTCATTTTTACAGTTCAGGTCAACTTGTATTGTATAGCCAGGATAGGAATAACTTAAAAGTATGAATAATCATCTTCTAAACTGTATAGTATACATAGCATTAATAGTCATATAGCATTTTATAGTTTATAAATGCTTTTTCAGTTTTTTACTCTCATTCCATAAAATAGATAATACAAAAAATTTTTCCATTTTTTTGTAAGGGAAAATGTTCCAGAAATTTAACTAGTATACTCAAGGCTAAAAATTTAATTGGCTATAAATTTGGAGTATGATGAGGGAACAGAGATGAGCGATTTGGAGATTTTTATTTTCTTTAGATTAAATGTGTAGTGAATATAAATCTTGGGACTGGGACATTAATGGCGTTTCAATTGCCAAAAAGGAGGCTTCTTTATTTCATATTATTGTTTTAGAATGATATCAGAAATAAAGATATTTTAAAACAAAACAAAAAATCTCAAAGAGGTACCTGAAATCTGAATAACTGTCTTATTGCTCTGAGCCAGGATGATGTTTTGAGTTTGTATATAATGTGGAAAGAAATCAGTAAGTGGAAATGAATAAGACATTTAGAAATAGTTGTACTTTTATGTTTTAAAAAATAAAACATAATTCATCAACCATAGAAAAAGTCTATTGCAATTTAAAAAATATGAAAAATTTGTGAGAATCCTTTCAATGATAAAGTAAAAATAAAAGCTCAGAGAAATGATATAAAAAATTCAAACTTCAAGGCCGGGTGTGGTGGCTCACGCCTGTAATCCTAGCTCTCTGGGAGGCCGAGGTGGGCGGATTGTTTGAGCTCAGGAGTTCGAAACCAGCCTGAGCAAGAGCGAGACCCTGTCTCTACTAAAAATAAAAAAAAATTAATCGGACAACTAAAAATATATAGAAAAAATTAGCTGGACATGATGGCGCATACCTGCAGTCCCAGCTATTGGGGAGGCTGAGGCAGGAGGATCGCTTGAGCCCAGCAGTTTGAGGTTGCTGTGAGCTAGGCTGACGCCATGGCACTCACTCTAGCCCGGGCAAAAGAGTGAGACTCTGTCTCAAAAAAAAAAAAAAAAATTCAAACTTCAAAGTGTACAAGATCTTTGAAGAACCCTCACAGGTTTTTTTTTTCTCTTTATCTAACATAAAAAGAATTTTAAAATGCTTTTAAAAATGTCTGTTATAAAAAAAGAAAAAGAAGGTGGCAAAGAAAAGACCTTAGAAATGTGAATAGACAATAGACAAAGATACTAAATGCTTAGAAACCAGGACAATATAATTATCAGGAACATAAAGAATACCTTTGAGTTATTTTTATAGACATATTTTTAAAAGAATAAGTTGCAAATTTTAGAATTTGAATTTGTAAAGTTTAAATTGTTGAGGGAAATAAAGTATGTTTTTATGAAAAAACACAATAGGTGAAATAATTATAACAAGTATTAAAAGTTATTTCTTATTAATAATATTACCTTAGAATAAATAAGGATGGTGTACATGAAATAAGTATTGGAAAAAAATCCAAGGACAAATTTACTATTTAACCACAAAGATAATGGTTTTTAAAACATCTTTAAGAGAGCTCTTAGCCTGTCTACATAATAGAGTGTCTATACTTTCTCTCAGAGTGCCAGGCACAGCCCTGGCTTTGACAGTCTTCATATAACTGCATGTGAACACCCATGTGTGCATACGACATTCCCAGAGTTATAATGAAGATTCCATTCTGAGCTCTGCTGGGGCCAGATTGCTCAGGTGGCATGGCACTTCCCTGTCAGGCATTAGCCCCACAACTTCACTTCTCTCTGTGAGTTCAGAATTTCTGTTGTCAATTTCATCTTATCCAAAGTTTGCCCAAATTCTTTAATCCACCTCCTCTCTGAACATCTATTAGTATTTGACTGTCAAGGGTCCCTCAACTTCTAATATCCCAGCAGTGTGACTATGAGTAAAGTGAGGTAGGCACAGGCTGTTGGCCCCATTTGGGCCCACTTAGCTCTACAGAGGCAACTGTCTATCTTATTTTCCATTTTCCTCCACATCCTTCTCATTTTAGGTCTTTGTCCACTCTTTTATCCTGCCTTTCTATATCCTGGGCATTCTTTTCCAGGATCAGCTCAACTCTACTACCTCCTTTCTCCACCCATTTTACATCATACTGAAACAAACGGCTCCTGGAATACTACTGGAAAGATGGTAGATTATGTACTTGTGATTTTATTCTCATTTGTTCTTTTCCAAACGTACATAAAACAGTCTAATGAGGAAGTTAAAATTCCTTCTGAAAAATGATTTTTGGAATTCAACATGGAAATCCACCACAAACATGCATTCTACATTTACTTATGAATTAGTGACAGTAACAGGCATTATACCAGATAAAGCAATGAATAAGCTAGACCAGGAAGAAATTTCTTCTCAAAGCTTAAAAACAGAATTTCCTGTTCTTTCTTTCTCTTTTTATTGTGGCAAAATTATATATAACATAAAATTTATAGTTCTGTGGCATTAAATATATTCACATTACTTGAATGATGTAACCATCACCACTCCAGAATGTTTGCTCTAATTCAAAGAAAATTGAACACAAAGATATGTATGTACTACCACCAACACTGCACAGAACAAAACATCTGTAGAACTATAAAGTGAGGGAATAAAAAAGCAGTTCAGAAAGAGGGAAATATGTCCATGAAAGACAAAATTAATACTGTAAATGTTCAAAGCTTTTAATGACTCTAAAAATAGGTCTTTAGTTAATAACAAGATTTTTAATTATTCCTCAGAAGATCTCAAGAGATTTCAGATCCTTATTTCTTTCAAATCTACAAAGGTCCCTAAGGCTCAGGGCAATGTGAAATGTTTTTGAGGTCTGCTCCCTTCTTCCCCATTCCCAGAACCATCATGTGTGCAAGAGGAACTGAGTTGTTTTTATCCTGCTCATTGCATAAGTATAGCAAAGGCCATCTGGGAGTTCTTTTCCCCAACACACCCCCTAGAAGAGTGGGTAGAAAAAGGTTGATAGGAAGGCGAAGAAGCAGTTTATGGTAGCTGCATGTTTAAAAACTGAAATTCATCTAGTTACCATGTATGGACACATTATTAGACTTCCAGCACTGCTGTGAATGGGACCTGAGAATTTCTAGCCTAGTGGGAGAACTGATGTGCATTCTGAGACAGTCCACAGTGACCGAGCGAAGGAGGAAAGAAAGCCTCCACTTATTTAAACTGAGTGTGTCCTAACAGTTTATAAGGCTGCAGAGAAACCAAGCTGAGTGCAAAGTTTGGGGACAGGAGAACAGTAAGGGGGTGTGTGTGTGTGTGTAGAGGGGAACAGAATGAAGAAAGCTCATTAGAACAAAAACTCCAAATACAAGAGAAGCTTAATTCTAACATAGGCTTAGGCTTCTCTTTGCATAAATATGAATGTAAACAGGTGAAGGAAGTGTCATGGATGGCTGCTGAATTCAGATATCAGTGGAATTGGAGCTTGTAAAAACGACTCATAAAACCAGAAGCTGGAGGGGTATGCATGGTTAAATGACTGAAGGTCTTAGGAATTTGTGTTTTATTCTGTAAGTAATGTATTCATAAGTTTAGGGTAAAAATACAGTAAAGAGAAAAGTTGAAAATTCTGGAGATTATTGAAAAAATAAATGGAGCAAGGTTCCAGGAGCAGCAGAGGAGAATGGGGTATAAAAGGCATAAATGAAGGGACTGGTCCCAAATTTCTTCCTCTAATGTTAGAGGAAAGGAACTGCAGGTGAGTGTAAGTAAAGACAAAGTCATGGATAGGGGTAGTATGCTGGGGACATCAGTTATCTACTCATTGGGATTTTCTCTGAAGGCAGGGTCATTTTCTGACAGAAGAGTGGTGATGGTAGAGAACAGCTGCTGAGAAGAGTGGAAAGCTAGCTCAGGACAGGTGTAAGAATGCAGATGGTTCTGAGGGTTCAGCTAAGATTGAAACCATGAATTTATAGTGCTGCCAATTTATATCATTGTATAATATTTTTCCTGAAAACTTTAATAGAACCAATGTAGTAGCAAAGTAGATATTAAAAATAATCCAAAATTAAGGGTTATAGCAAAAGGACAATGAGTGAGGACATGGAGAGAAATGCTGAAGGCGTAGGATCTCTAGACTGGATAAAGAAGGAAAGGAGGGAGAGACACAGAGAGAGGCAGAGAGAGGAGAGAGGGTAGAAGGTGCACTAGTGAAGGAGGAGAAAGATACGAGATTAAAATGAAGAAAACAGGATTCTGGGTGAAGATGGCAGATTAAACACAGGCATTAACCCCTATTCCTTCCAAAAACTCATTAAAGTGAAAATAAAGAGTCTTTTTTTTTTTTTTGAGACAGAATCTCACTCTGTTGCCCTGGCTAGAGTGAGTGCTGTGGCATCAGCCTAGCTCACAGCAACCTCACATTCCTGGGTTCAAGCAATCCTACTGCCTCAGCCTCTCGAGTAGCTGGGACTACAGGCATGTGCCACCATGCCTGGCTAATTTTTTCTATATATTTTTAGTTGTCCAATTAATTTCTTTCTAATTTTAGCAGAGATGGGTCTCACTCTTGCTCAGGCTGGTTTTGAACTCCTGAGCTCAAACAATCCGCCCGCCTCGGCCTCTCAGAGGGCTAGGATTACAGGCATGAGCCACCACGCCCGGCCAAAGGGTCTTTTTTTTAAAAGACATAAACACACAAGGACAAAGACCACAAGAAGAGATGACAACAAAATGTTGGAAGCTGGAAATCAGGATGGTGATAATAGATTTAGCATATTCAAGAAAGCTGACTCCTAAACCAGCCATAGGGAAAGTTAAGAAGCAACCTGATTTATACTGCAGAAGCCCTGAAATGATCAGGAATTGGCAGCACAAGTTTTACTTCTCCAGGCAGGAGATTAGAAGATTCTTTTCTGAAGTCTACAGCCAGCTCCAAAGAAAAGGTTTAAAGGTATTGACATGGGGGGGCCTCTTGTAGCCATTTCATTTTATAGAAGTGAGAGTTAAAAGCACAGAAAAGTAAGAATAAAAGTCTCAGTGCCTACACTAGACAAGATATTCTTGGGAAAGTTTGTGATCCCGACTTCCACAAATCTTTTGCACTCCTCACCCTAAAATGCTCATTAGAGAAGTACTTTAGGGATTAGGGCTGGTTAGTAGCATTGTGGGTATTAATTTATATAAATAATATTTTAAGATTTTCCATACCATCAGGAAAATAATCAAGAGTTTACACCATTTCTCATTATCCGTAATCCCAGAAATATAGATTTGGCCACAATCTTTGAGGTCTTGACTAAAGTCCTTGTCTCCCCAGATATAAATGTCTAAAAAGATGAACTTGTAAAGATTTTATTTCATCTAAAAAGATATCCTTTAGAAGCTTATTTTAATATTTTCATTACCCTTCCAGTAAAAAACCTTGACTAGTATTCAAAAGAAAACAACATAACACTGAGAAAAGCTACATGATTTTCTTATTAAATATTTGGCACAAATATCTTTTACTTATGAACTATTAAAAACATATGTTTGTCAGAAATAAAATAGGAATTTTAGAGCTGGAGGGGTGGTCTTTAAAGAGCAACTAAGCCAATTTCAGCTGGGGAAATTGAGGCTTAGAGAAAAAAGTGATTTGCTCAAGGTTACACAGTTGGTTTATCTCAGGACTAGATTCCAAATTCTCTCAACTTGAATTTCCAGTACCATGCTCTTTCTACCAGCAACATTCTTTTCTACTACACACAATGCCTCTACAAGTCAGAAATACATCAATTAGACATGTGGGAAAGGTGTTGTGCTTTGTTCAAATCCAATGAGGTCATTAAAATCTGGGCCCTTTGGAGTAAAATTACCAGTACTACCAGCTAACTACAGTTTGCTGGGGAGACTGCCTCTGTACCTGACTATGGGCTTAGGAGGACTCCTGCTCCAACAGATGTCTTATACTATCTCACTTTTTAGGACCAAATATGCCTAAAGCCCAACAAAATACTGTCTTTGAAATCAAGCAAATATTTTAGAGAGAAAACAGATGGGATGTACATTCCATCATTGTCTTTTCTTCTACAACCATTACAAAAGTAAGAAAACTTTACAAGACATTTTTGGTTCTCCTGTATACACGAAAGTCTTTTCCAAAATAACTTTAGTGTTTGCCCAATGCCTCCACCTTTGGAAATTCTGTTTTTAAAAAAAGATAGCAAGTACTGTATTCTCATATTCAAAAAGTGTTTGAAAATCTGAATGTAATTGGCTTTTACCCACCATCTCACTGAGGTAGGAGGAACACAATACCCCAGAGGGTCATAGGAATGGGGGAAGAACATTTTTACTGCTCATTTATCCAGCCAGCTGCCCTATTACAACTACACACCAAAGATCCTGAATCACTGGGGTGTGGATTAGAAGAACGGGGAGAAAAATCTGCCAAAACAAAAATGCAACCTAGTCTTAGGAAACTGGTAGAAGATCTGGTCTCAATGATGCAAGTGTTTACCCAAAGCCCTAAGTTTAACACGTAAGAGGGAAAAATACACATCGACCTGCTCTTCATCATCCCCTCACCTCTGACTATGTCCATCTTCTTTGCTCCCATCAAGCCCAAGCCTTGTTCTCTTTGTCAAATACTACTGTGATTAAGGCATTTACTAATACTATACTATATGCAGCCATAAGCTAGTTTCCAGGGAGATTAAAAAAAAAGTAGAAGACAGTCTCTGCTGTAACTAGGACTCTGGCTTCTAAGAACTTCATGTCTAAGACTGCCAACTCTAATATAAAGCAAAGCATAAACATCAGTGCTTGGCCGGGCGCAGTGGCTCATGCCTGTAATCCTACCACTCTGGGAGGCCAAGGTGGGTGGACTGTTTGAGCTCAGGAGTTCGAAACCAGCCTGAGCAAGAGCAAGACCCCGTCTCTACTAAAAATAGAAAGAAATTATCTGGACAACTAAAAATATATAGAAAAAATTAGCCAGGCATGGTGGCACATGCCTGTAGTCCCAGCTACTCAGGAGGCTGAGGCAGGAGGATTGCTTGAGCCCAGGAGTTTGAGGTTGCTGTGAGCTAGGATGACGCCACGGCACTCTAGCCCGGGCAACACAGTGAGACTCTGTCTCAAAAAGAAAAAAAAAAAAAAATCAGTGTTTGATGGATGCATAAATGAGTCAGATCCCTTGTTTCATATAATAATAATCACAATTAGTTCTTTCTGTATTCCAAAGGACATAATCCCTTTAGAATCTTAGAATTTGGTAATGTAACACTGTGTTACTTTTCAAGTTTTATGCCTTAAATCTATCCTACATATTGCAGTCAGATTATCTTTTCAGAATTCTGAATTTGAATCATCATTTCCCTCCTCAAAAGTCTTTAAGGATTCCCTGGTATTTAAGGCCCTCTGTTTTTAGAGCAACTTAACTTCCCACCCTTATCTCCTCAAGCTTCCCAACATGGAACTTCCATTCAGGCCAAACTGTCCTGCTTATAGTTCCTAAACAAGCCTTGCACACCCTTGCCCTTCCACCTTTGCTCACAGCATTCTACCCACACAGGATTAAGCTTCCCATGGCCCTTTCCATATCTGATCCAAATCCATCCTTCAAGTTTGATACCTCCTCTGAATTCTTTTAACAGTGTCCATTGGCCATAATTATTCAGTATTTGCTATTGTTTGCTATTGTTTGTTAACCTTTTTATTCATAATCTTGTCTTCCACCATGGCTGATGAACTCTTTGAGATAAAGTGTCTTGCCTTAAGGATAAAGTCTTCTGCCTTAAATACCAAAATACCAAATGTTTAAATACCAGATTTGGGCCGGGCGTGGTGGCTCACGCCTGTAATCCTAGCTCTCTGGGAGGCCGAGGCGAGCGGATTGTTTAAGCTCAGGAGTTCGAGACCAGCCTGAGCAAGAGTGAAACCCTGTCTCTACTAAAATTAGAAAGAAATTAATTGGACAACTAAAAATATATAGAAAAAAAAATTAGCCTGACTTGGTGGCACATGCCTGTAGTCCCAGCTACTTGGGAGGCTGAGGCAGGAGGATCGCTTGAGCCCAGGAGTTTGAGGTTGCTGTGAGCTAGGCTGGCGCCACGGCACTCTAGCCCGGGCAACACAGTGAGACTCTGTCTCAAAAAAAAATAATAATGATAATATATCTTAGACTTAATTTCATAACATTACATAGAGTTGCTTTACAGATGCATAGCATTTCATTGTATAAATATGTCACACTTTATTAAATCAATGTCCTATATATGAATATTTTGATGTTTCCAACTTTTTGATATTACAAACAAGGCTACAATTAATAACTTTAATACATCATTTTCTTCATGCGTGCTATGCAAACCAGTAGGGTAACTACCTAAAAGCAATTGCTGGATCGAAGGGCATATTCATTTGTTATTTTGATAGACATTGCCAACTGCTCTCCATAGATGTTGTACCAATTTACACTCCACCCAGGCTGGAGCGCAGTGGCACGATCATAGCTCGCTGCTGTGGCTTCAGCTCCTGGGCTCAAACAATCTTCTCACCCCTTAGCCTCTGGAGTAGCTGGGACTATAGGCAGGCACCACCACACCTATCTAATTTAAAAATATATATTTTTTGTAGAAACATGGGTAGGAAGGGGGTGGGTCTCACCATATTGTCTGGGCTGGCCTCAAACTCCTGGCCTCAAGCAATCCTCCTTCCTCAACCTCCCAAAGTGCTGAGATTACAGGCATGAGCTACAGCACCCAGCCAATTACTTTTTTTTAACCTTTGCCAGTTTGGTAGGTCAAAAATAGTTACCCCTAGCTCATTTCATTTGTACTTTTACTGTGAATGAAGTTGAACATTCTTTCATATATATGAGGGCCATTCATGTTTATTTTCATGTATGCTGTCTGTTGATATCCTTTACCTATTTTTCTTTTTTATTTTTTTATGACTTATTTTTCTATTTGTTATTTTTCTTGTCAATATCTAGAATTTTAATATATTTATTTTATTTAGCTCAATTTAAATTGAAAATTTTTTCCAGTTTATTACTTTCCTTATGACTTTATGGTATTTTTCTCCATGCAGGAATTATTATTATCATTATTTTTTTTTTTTTTTTGAGATAGAGTCTCACTCCGAATGGAGTGCCATGGTGTCAGCTCACAGCAACCTCCAACTCCTGGGCTCAAGCCAGACTCCTGCCTCAGCCTCCCGAATAGCTGGGACCACAGACGCTTACCACCACTTGCGGCTAATTTTTTCTATTTTTAGTAGAGACGGGGTCTCGCTCTTGCTCAAGCTGGTCTCGAACTCCTGAGCTCAAGCGTCCTCCCACCTCAGCCTCCCAGAGTGGTAGGATTACAGGCATGAGCCACTGGGCCAGCCTGGGAATTATTTTTTTTTTAACTGTTGAATTTATTAGTATTTTCTTTTATAGCTTCTTGTTTTTTTAATTTATTTGTATGTTTGTTTTACCATACTGAATAAAGCTTGTCCACAATAAGACTGTATATATACAAAAATTCTCCCATGTTTTCTTTTAGTACTTTTGTGCTTTTACTTTTCACATTTCAATCTTTCCTCTATCTGGAATTTATTTTGCTATAAAGTGTGAGGTAGTGATCTAATTTTATTTTTTTTCCAGATGACTCTCCAGTTTCCTCAACACCTTTAATTGCATAATCTATCTTTTCCAACTGATTTAAAATACCACCTTTATGGCCGGGCGCGGTGGCTCACACCTGTAATCCTAGCACTCTGGGAGGCCGAGGCGGGCGGATTGTTTGAGCTCAGGGGTTCGAGACCAGCCTGAGCAAGAGCGAGACCCCGTCTCTACCAAAAATAGAAAGAAATTAATTGGACAGCTAAGAATATATAGAAAAAATTAGCCGGGCATGGTGGCGCATGCCTGTAGTCCCAGCTACTTGGGAGGCTGAGGCAGTAGGATCGCTTGAGCCCAGGAGTTTGAGGTTGCTGTGAGCTAGGCTGACGCCACGGCACTCACTCTAGCC
>CAUYSK010126680.1:0-69021 GCA_963575035.1 Avahi laniger | reverse complement strand
ATTATTACAAACTGACTTTTCCACACTCACATACTGAACAAGAATACTGAGTAAGTGCATTAACCAAGATAAAGGAAAATATGCATAGTTGAAAGGGTTAGGCAGCTAACACTAGCTCCCCATTCCTGTACCACTCCACCTGCACAGGAATGGAAAACCAAATACCGCAAGTTCTCACTAATAAGTGGGAGCTAATATTGACGGTGTGTGCGCGTGGTCATAAAGTAATGTAAAGGGCAGGAGAAACCAGAAAGAAGCGAGGGCACGAGGGTGAGTGTGGGATAAAAACTTACCTAGTAGGTACAATGAACACTATTCTGGAGATGGGCACACCAAAAGCCCTGACTTGAGCATTACACACAATATCTTAGTAACAAAAACGCTTGGAATCCCTTAATTAATATTTTGAAATTAAAAAAATAAAATGAATTTCAAGTAAATTTTGACATTCTCATCCAATAGCTAATTCTGAACATAATTGGAAGGCAGCCTGGTCCACTGGAAAGAATATGGTCTTTGCTGTAAAATAGATCTTCCTTTGAGTTCTCTACTTCCTTCTAGCTAGGTGACTTTGGACAAATTACTTAATCTCACTGAGTTCAGTTTTCCATTTACGTAATTGGAATACTAATGGCATTTATTTTAAAGGTTATTATGAATAATCAGTAATTTATTGAGTGAAGTATTTGGCATCATAATGGCATTTGATAAGTTAACTAATTAAAGCAAGAGTTAAGTAGCTATCTATGATAGGATTTTTGATTGAAATTATAATCTGATAGTCACTTTCTACTTTAAATTTTAATGGGTCCTATTTATTCTTAAAATCCCAGTCTTCTTCAAGTAGCTTACAAGGTCCTTCCTGCTCTGATCCTGACCTCCCCAGTCACTTTATCCTTGCATGTCTCATTGTACTCCGTGCTCCAACCATACTGAGGGTTTTGTTGTAGTGGTGGTTGTATCATGCTCTGAGAAGCTTCATGTTATTCCCTCTTCCTGAAACTCATGCTTTCCCTCCTTGGCCTACAGCTAACTGCTAGTCACCTCTCAAGTTTGTTTAGTCACTACCGCATTCAATGTCTTCAAAAGACTTCCTGAACCAGCCTAGATTATGGGTTACCATAACATCCTGTATTTCCTGTGTCATAGTACTTACCACACTGTTCTGGGATTTCCTACTCTAATGTCTGTGTCCCTCTTATACTGTGAGTTCATTGACAGCCAGATGGTATCTGTCTTGTTTCCTGACCAGAGGCTAGCACCATGCCTGGCTTGTATCATATAACCACTACATAACTCATAGTAAACAAACAGATGAAGGTATAGTTTCCATTGTCCATTTATCCATGTGGCCAGTTACATGACTCCATTGAGCCATAAGAAATATGGCTTCTTTCCTGCTTACTACTCACTGTTCTCATAGGAAATGAGCATGTGGACTAGGCAGGAGGCTTAGTTGTTGAGAGAAATTTTATAGATTGGCAAAAAAATGGTTAAGATACTCTCTCCCCAGAGATCAATTTTGGAGAAACAGGCTTGATTAGTAGAAAGAGGTGATTTTTGAAAATTTAATTATTAAAAATGTATACTCTTATATCTACTTATGCAAAGAAAGAATATCAGAAACAGAAAAATTTGAATTAGTCATCCCTAGATTTTTAACATTTCTTCTTCATGTTTTCTTATATAGCCAAATGTACTACAATGCCCATGCATTAATGACATAATTTTAAAAAATTAATGAGGATAAAATCTTTTTAAAGAAACTCAAGTTTCTATTTGTTCCAGACACAAGAAGAGAAGTTTGGGCAACCACTGATTTTTTTTTTAAGCTCCATTACTTGTCTGAGTTACCATTTCTTACAGATGTTACATTCTCTCAGGCTTTACAGTAGTCTTTCTGCTTAGAATGCCTCTCAGGCAATCTACATTTTACTGTGTCTTCGAGATTCACTTCCTCTACAAAGTCTTCCCAGATAAGGCACTCATCCAATGAGAAAGGTCTTTCTTTACCTTCCGGTGAAGTCCGTTAGCACTTATCTAGTCTGAGGTCTGCTTTCCCTATTCCTTTACTGTTGTCTTGGGTTTCTTTGTTTCCTAATTTCCCAACTATATTTCTTGCTCCCAAACTGGACACACAGAAGTTTCTCCCAAAATACTATTGATTTAATGAATATTGCATAAGCAGATGCATTCTAGAACAAATCGGCAAGTAAGAATGCAGGTCTGTCATTTCCTGGGATGTAGGCAATCAGTTCCTGACATTGTAGGCCATTATAGGGTTTGGAACTCAAGTATGTCCTTTTAACCAGTGCAATAAATGACAAATTCTAAATTAAAAAAACAAGTTTTTCTTTCTCCTAAAAAAAAAAAAATAGTTGTCCTTTGGAAATCATTAAGGAAAGTTGCATCTGTGAAGTATGTCACCACTAAAAACAAAGAAAAATGCAATCAAATAATAATAATGTTATTAGATCATCAATGTGTTTTTACCTGTCCACTAACATAAATTTTGAAAGAATGCACAAATAACTTTGAATGATTCACAGCAAATTTCCTGATCAATATTATGAAAGGAATTTTTTAAAATGGAAAGTCAGTAAAGATTGTTTCCTTTTAAGAAATCCAATATGTTAAAATCTAAAGTTAAGAGAACTTTTATCACTGTTTGAGGTTCAGGGTATTACGATTTTATGCTTCATCAAATGCTATACATCATCAAATCAATGTGTTTTGCTGATTGGTATTGCTGCTGATAGTTCCTCTAGTTCATAGCAATTGCTCTCGAAGAGAATAAGAAGCCTCTTAATTTTTGATATTGCTAGGAAGGGAAGGTCTTAGTTTTAGGAAGTCCCACTGGGAAGACAGAAAGCATTGCATGAAGAACTGAAAATGGGCAACCCCTTTGAAACCATCAGCATTCCTTGATTTTGGACCTGGAGGCCTGAACTAACTTGAAAATAACATGTTCATTTTCTGAGTCTCATAATGCTCCTTTACCTGAGCAAATTTGCAAGGTCAGCAGAAGAAGGCGATGCCCCCTGTCTGACCCTTATTCAAACATTAAGGTTTTAGGAACTCCCAAAGATTCAGAGTAGAAGTGCATCGTTCCCTGCTCACAGTAGGCACTTTAATGTTTGTTTATATAATATTTTAATGGAGCCCAACCACAGGCATCCAACTAATGCTTCCCAAGGCTGCATTCAGCAATCCCACTCAGAATAACCAGGAGAGATACTTAACACATATGTTCCCCTAGGGAAAAAAAAAGGCTCTGATTTCTAGATGCAGATGTGATCTGACTTTTTTATGCTTTCCCTTTTCTCTCTGAAAAATGGGAATAACATCCCTTGTCACTGAACCATTGGAATGTTGAGGAGACAGTAAGTTAGCATTTGAAAAGGATTTAGGGTGAAAGGTGCTACATGAGCTCAAGGTATTTGTTAATGTTATTATTCAACCCACTGTGGTCTAGTGTGGAAACAAAAGAAACTTTTATTACAAAAAACACAAGGTTGCTAAAATAACCTTAGGAAAGAGAGAATGAATGAGTCTACCAAGACAAATAGGTATCAGCTGGATTATTGAGACCTCAAGTTGAGGTTACAGGCTTTTAACAGTATATGTAATATTTTAATTTTCAAGTAAGACTTATTTTTAAAACAAAAGTAGGCAACCTATTAGTACCTATTTATAAAGGAGTGAGGGCTCACATTTTAGGTACATACTAACAAATATATTTATAAAGATAGTTTCTACTACAAGACTGTATAAAGCAGAAGTCTCTTAACAGATTAAAAGAAAGGGGAGGGTGGAATATGTAAGGAAAGGTCCATGTGTGAATCAGGATATACTCAGGACTTAACCAGACTTCAGCAGACTCAATTAGGACCTTGGACACTCTCCAAAGTCCAAAGTTTGTATTTGAACTGAGAACAGCTATGATTTTTACCATCTACCTTTTAAGTTGTCTTCCACTCAGCTTGTAAAGGCTAGGCTGTCACTGTTTGTGCCTACGGATAGATATTACTCTTGATTCATAGGAAATGTTTCATCCCCACTCTTAATATTTCCTTCCATGTGGGGGGATTTCTGCTCACATAGCAGTCCTGACATCTCTGCCCTCAGGGGAAGAAGGAATCATTTAATTGTATTGAGTCCCTGTATCTCCCTATTCTCTTGGAACCTGTGTGCCTACAGAATGCCTACAGCATTCTACTCTGCTATTTCGGATCCTAAATTTCAGAGGACTATGTTGTTCAATGTTGGAAATAGGGTAGGTAAGTCTCTCTAAATCTGAGGCTCAGTGTTAGTAAACCCATCCTCTAAAATTAGCTTCATCAATGAGAAAAATGATAATCTGTTCTCCATCCATCTTACTATCTTATTTTTCAATGATTCAAACTCAGCTGAGGAAGAGAGATGTACCTTCTCTTGAGCTCCCCAAAGACCCCAACAACCTATAATACAATGGGAAGTGCACCTACCTTTTCTAGACCAAGGGAAAGAAAGAAAGACAAACCTTGGTCTTCAAAGGCTTGGGGTAAATTATTGTAGATATAAAGTTAGCAAAGTTGAACTCAGCTGTTGGAAAATGAAATTGAATTAGTTTCCTGTGGCTGCTATAACAAATTACGACAAACTCAGTGGCTTAAAACAACAGAAATTTATCCTCTCACAGGTCTAGAGGACAGAAGTCCAAAATCAGTTTCACTAGGACTAAATCACGGAGTTGGCTAGGCCATGCTCCCTCTGGAGGCTCCAAGGGAGACTCTGATCCTTGCCTTTTCCAGCTTCTGGGACTGCCAGTATTCCTTGACTTGTGGCTTTATCGCTCCTGTCTGCCTCCCTGATCACATTGCCCCCTCTGCTTCTTTGCCAAATCTCCCTTTGTGTCCCTTTTATAAGGATATATGTGACTGCCTTTAGGGCCACTCTAACAATCCAGGATAATCTCCCCATCTCAAGACCCTTAACACACCTATAAAGACCTTTTTTATATATAAGGTAATATTTATAGATTCTAAGGATTAGGATGTGATATCTTGGGGGGACCATTTTTCCAGCCTACCACATGAATTTAGTAGTTACAAATGAGTATCATTTATTTCTTTTTCCCGTTTTCTCTGTATCCTGAAATTTTACAATTTAAGATACAAAAACATGTAGTCTAATATAACAGTCTTGGAAAATCAAGAAGGTAAATTTATCCTTGAGTTTGGACCAACCAAATGATATTTATAAGGAATATATCATAAGGTGATCGTTTTGTTTATGTGTATGTGTATATGTGTGTGAATCACCAGAGTTTCAAATATATACCATGTAATTTTCTACCTGAAATGTGGTGAAGTATAAATTTGAAAATGTAAATGATCCTTACATATCGTTAATGATATTATAAATTCAAGACCATAGTTATTTATAAACTTATTTTTAAAATCCTGATTCAAGCATTTACTGAAACAGTTCAAAAATTAAGCCTTTTGTTCTTTCTATATATAGAGCATATGGTAGAATTATTCATATCACTAATATGAATTTGGCATTTTACTGTTAAATTATGGAAAACAACCACCTTTTAGCCAAGAACCATTGCCTTCTTAGACACACTCAACTTCATTTTACTTTTGCTACCAACATTTAGGAGTTAGTTTACTTTGTGTTATCATGTTCCACCAATATTCAAATGATTTACCACTTGGCAAGAGTTATTGCTAACACTAAGATGAGTAGGAGACAGCAAGGCAATTGCAAAGGCAGGCATTCAGCTTCTGCTAAGCTTCTAGTTAGCTAAGGAATTTGTACTACACACCACATGTGCACTGTTTCAGTTAGGACAGGCTATGATGTAGTAACAAATAGACCTCCAAATTCAGTGTCTCAGGGAACAATACGTTTATTTTCCTCTTTCGGGTAACAGGCCAGGGTGAGGGCTCCAGGTCAGTGGCAGCTCAGTTCTATGCAGCCATTCAGTGGTTTAAGATGATAAAGGCTCTACTATCCTTTCAAGGTGGTTGTGGTCAGCTCCATCTCAGGAAGCCAGAAGGTGGAAGGGTATGCAAATGTACCCTAGTGCAAGAACTCTGGCACCTGGCCACACAGAACTGCAAGGGAGACTGGGAAATAGAGTCTAGTTGTGTGCTCCAGAAGAAGAGAAGGAGGGATTTTAGTAAACAGCTTGCAGTCTTTGCCACATACACTATTTCTGCCTTAGCAAAATAAAAGTTGACTCTGTGTAATAGAGTCATGTGCCGTTGGGATATACACAAGTACTCAAAACTGTGAAAAGTGAAGATTCATTCCACTGAAGCAACTATTTATGCTGAATCTTCAGTGGTGCGAGGGGGAGGAGGAAAGAAATGGTTTATTTTCTTTTAATTATTTCATACATTAGTTTATATCAATTTTCTCAAATGACAGTAATGCAGAGATTAAGTCTTTATTTTTTTAAGTATATTTTATTATTATACAGTGTATGTTAAGACTCTTTTCTTTCTTCAATCTTCTTTTCTCTTCAATCTGTTGAGGGAAGAAATAGGCGAAGGAAGTTAAACTTCTTTTCTCAAGGGGCCTAACTGTTGGCCCAGGCTGGGTTCCAAGAGCTGAAACAAGGAACTGGTGGGGTTGTCCTTTTGCTGAATGAAGAGAAGAAAAGAAGAATTCCAAGTCTGTTTCCCAGGCACAGGAAGGACCAGGAAGCAAGGAAATCTCCAATTTTCAAGTCCACTGAGCAGAATACAAGAACAGGGTCCAAAACAAAGAGTTCTCCATTGAGAACCGGCAAGATGGAGCAAGCAAGTCCTGCAGGCAGGCTGAGCCTGGAAAGCTGCCAGGTGGCCACAGACTCTTGGACGGAGATTTCTCTGGACTCTTAAGGAGCTGAGACTTTCATATTCCAATGCTGCCTTTAGCTTGAAGTTTGTCCACTCCCTCCATCTGGAGAAGAGTAATCTGAAACTAAAACACTCATAGTATGAGAATGCTGATCCCTGGCAAGTCATAAAGGAAAAATAAAACCAAACCAAACTTCGCAAACAAAATTAGTAGAACCACCTATAGGACCTAATGTTAAAAGAGAAATTAGTTTTCATGGAGAGGGAGGTGTTACGGCATGACATAAGAATTAAGTACAACGAATAGAGATTTAAAAAGAGTTTTATTCAACTCTTGCCCCTGCCACTAAGTAGCCTGTGACCTTGGGCAAGTGACCTATATTCTCTTAATCTTGGTTTCCTTATCTGTAGAATGGAAGATAAAAATAATACCTAATTCTGAGGGTTTTGTTTTCTCCCTCAAGATTTCAATGAAAGAATATTCAAATGTATTTAATAAGATATAAGAAATCCACAAATACTCTTTAAAATATTTCAAAGAAGAGCCTTTTTTGTTTCTTTCTGGGTAAAACAACTGTCCCTTATACTTAAAAATCAATCAATCGATCGATCAATCAATCCAACCTTCCCCCACGACCCCTTAGGCTCTACTGAATAAAGGTGGGAGTTAAGTCATGACAACTGACATACCTAGCAAAGTAATATGCCAATTTAAGGACATGTTCTTTTTGACATGAGTGTTCCTTTGCAAACCTAGGTATATTTCTAAGATCTTAATGAAATAAATACTGTAAAAAAATGACATAATTCAAATAATGTGGAATAAAAGTCCACAGGAATATCTTGATGCTTTCTTTTATATAAGAGGTATTATGTGCTAAGAATTCATGTTTCTCTATAATTTATTTATTATTTCCCAAACAGGCCATCTCTCCTATCATTACTCTGTCCAGATAAGTATGAATTTCATTTTCAAGGACTCCCAGTCCTTTCTGTGGAACCCATCATCACTGGGCATGCCTGTACATCTTCCGGCAAACTGTGAGAACAGTATTCCTTGGCAATTGTGAGAACAAAAGAAGATTTTTCTAGAGGTGATGAGGCAGAAAAGGAAAGCAAATGCCCTTAAGGAACAGGGAGAAATGTCAAAGAAATTGGTCTATCCTCTTGGCACCCTGAGGCCTGGCCATGAGGTGTATGTGCCAGTTCGTTGCCTCATGAATTGCTGAGAGGGAAGGATCCAGCTGATTGCACACTAAAGATGACTTGGAAAGGGAACTTGACAGTCTCAGGGAAGATGAGTTGCAACATAAACTTGGAAGCAGATAAAATCCACTGGTGTGATAAAATTAAAGAGACTTCCCAAATATGCTGGGAAAATCAGTGGAATCTTTAGATTATTGCAAAATTGTTTCATAATGATTATATTGACTAATATTTATTAAACTCTTGGTATGTGTCCAGTACTATACTAAGTACTTTACATGCTTTACTTCAGTTAATACCCAATGTAGCTCTAAGAGGTAGACACTAAAATTGTCCCTATCTACCAACTAGGAAACTGGGATTTACAGAGTTTCAGTCTTTCGTCTTAAGTAATTTTATGGAATGAAAAGTACAGAGCAATGATCACTTACCCAGAACATAACTAGGAAAAAAACGTCTGTTCGTAAATGTACTTTTCAGTGATAATTAAATTCTAAGAAAACTTTGCTCACATCCTCTTGGATGAATTGCTAACTAGTTTGGTGTCTGGAAAGGGATGTTTCTTTGAGGTCACATTGCAGCCCTTTCAAAAGGGTTTCCCTCAAAGGTGTTTCATCTATTAGTATCACCAAAAAGATCTCACGGAATGACTAATTTTTAGTAATTGTGACCGGCAAACCTTTGTTGAGTCATTCCCTTCAGAAATAACATACTGATTCATCAGATCTGTTTTTAACATTAATTATATTTAACATCTGACATCTTCTTTACTCCTTCCCCACATCACTGAATACTAGGGAGAAAATAAAATAAGCCAAACCCAGATTATGATTAAAATAATAATTGAGCACTAGTGAATTAAAGTGAAAATTGAATAAATTCAACATCCCATGAAGTAAACAAAAATTTTTACATTTCATAAGGTAAAAAAGAACGTTAAGTACTTTTTCTTAATGTTTGATGTTAATGTTTGTCTACTAGTCACATAACATAAATTGTATACTTTTATACACAAAAAAGAATGATGTTTATGTGATCATTCTAAGAAGTGAAATGATCATCAAGGCAATATCTACTTAAAATAAGCTACTTTTCCAACTCATGGTAAAACCGCAAAAAGACTGACAATGAACAGTAAGACTACTAAAATTGTTACTAATGTTTGTATAATAAAGGGTGTTCTGGCCTTTAATTGAAAATAGTATTTGAACCCCTGATGTAGGTACGCAGAAAGATGTCAGTGACAGATCTGATAGGCTAACTTAGCGAGAAACCATTTTTTCCTGCCTTGATAGAACATGTGTTGTGGTGAACATGTGTTGTTTTTTGCCAGTCCACTATCCCTTCTCCTTGTTTCTCTGATTTTCTGGGGATCTGCCCATCACCATCATGAACCATCCTGGGGGGATTGTCACACTGCGGATCATAGTGCAAAGGCGTGAGTTGGCACTTCCTCCCCATCCCCACTCTCACTTGCCAAGACTGATCAGATAGAAGTCCCAGGAATTTGGCCCAAGGACAGATCATGGTTGGAGCTGAATCTTTTGATTCCCAAAGAGATTGTCCCTGTTTCTTCACCCAGATCCCTTCCACTGCACTGCTCCTGTGTGCCTGGAGATCTTAGGTATTGGTTGCTACTCCACAATCTTTCACTAAATTCTACTTTAAGTTCAGTTTCTGTTTCTTGCAAACAAAGAGCATTAACTGGTATAGTACAATATCCTGTCTTTTTTACTGAAAATCTTAAACATTTTTACCCTCTTTAACATTCTAAATGAGATCAAACCTTTACTGAGAGTGTTTGGTCTTAACAAATGTAACATTTTCAGTGCATGATCAATCCATCTAGACCAAAACAATCAATTACCAGAATCTAAACTGTGTGTCATGATTGATACAAGTAACTACATATAGTAAAAACAAGAGTTCTCTTTTGCTTTCTTCATTTCTTCTAAACTCTTATTATTCTGACTTACCGTCACTGGAAAAATCAGAATGTTTAACTCTTTTCTATTTGAACTTTTTCAAAGTCTGCCTTCTAGTGTGGTGTTAGAGCCAATGAGAGCTTGTTGAAGCCTCCCTTTTCAGGTACTAAAAATAGACAAGAAGTTGTTTCTGGGTTAGGCCAAATGTGTGTCCTAAAGATACACTATATAGAATGAAAACATTTTTTAGACCATTCAAATAAAATTTGCTTAGATCTCAATTATTTGGCCATTTGGAGTTGAAATGGTTAGAAGCTTGAAGTTTGAATTGATTAGATCAATTGAACCTAGATACAGCTATTCACCGAGGAGTGACAGGTACCAGTTGGGTGTTGGGACTGCCTCTTCTACAGCCAACACACTTACCCAGTTGAGACCACCCCAGAGCTCTCATTATGTTCAAAACAACACTCATCATAGCTGTTTGTTTGTTTTATGAAGTGTACAGAGGCATGCATAAAACACACGTGCAGTTTAAGAATGATTATAAAGTAAACACAATCAGGACTGTTTTTAGTCCAGGCTTGGTGGCTCTCTCCTGTTATCCCAGCACTTTGGGAGGCCAAGGCAGGGGAAAAGTTTGAGGCTGGGAGTTTGAGATCAGTCTGGGCAGCATAGTGAAACCCTGTCTCTACACAAAATAAAAATAGAAAATTAGTTGAGCATGGTGGCCCGTGCCCGCAGTCATAGCTACTTGGGTAGGAGGATCACTTGAGCCTGGAAGTTGGAGGTTGCTGTGAACTGTGATTGCAACACTACACTCCAGTCTGGGTGACAGAGCAATATGCTGTTGGATTTTATATCTGCCTACTGAAAGCTTTCCAAGACCCCCACAGCCAAGGTTTGATGCCCCTCTTGTGAAGATCCTTAGTCCTTGTTCTTATCCTGATCAAAGCACTGACCCCTCTTCCTTGTCTTTGCTCAGGCCACACCCATTCCCCAGTGCTCACACATAATGCTCATTGAGGATGGGGACTGTGCCTTGTTTTCACTGTATACCCACAGCCAGGCATGCAACACGTCACTTAATATAATAAATATAGTCTGGTGCAAAAGTAATTGCGGTTTTAGCATTGTTGAAATTTGCCATTTGCTATTGTAATACATTCTTAAATAAATGTGGTTATGTTATATACCCTCTTAATGTGCATATCTCACTTTATGTTTTTTGCTAATGACTTAATACTTGCTATTTATCTTATATTTATTTAGACTATGGAAATGATGCTAGACAAAAAGCAAATTCAAGTGATTTTCTTATTCAAGTTCAAAACGAGTCGTAAAGCAGCGGAGACAACTCACAACATCAACGACGGATTTGGCCCAGGAACTGATAACAAACAAACGTTAGCAGTAGTGGTTCAAAGAAATTTTGCAAAGGAGAGGAGAGCCTTGAAGATGAGGAGCGTGGTGGCCGGCCATCAGAAGTTGACAAAGACCAACTGAGAGCATTCATTGAAGCTGGTCCTCTTACCACCACACGAGAAGTTGCAGAAGAACTCAAGGTCGACCATTCTAAGGTCATTCAGCATTTGAAGCAAATTGGAAGGGCAGAAAAGCTCAATAAGTGGGTGCCTCATGAGCTGACCGACAATTTTTAAAAAGTCATCATTTTGAAGTGTTGTCTTCTCTTATCGTACTCAACAACGAACCATTTCTCAACGGGATTGTGATGTGTGATGAAAAGTGTGATTTTCTACCACAACTGGCCATGACCAGCTCAGTGGTTGGACTGAGAAGAAGCTCCAAAGCACTTCCCAAAGCCAAACTGGCACCGAAAAAAGGTCATGGTCACTGTTAGGTGGTCTGCTGCCAGTCTGATCCACTACAGCTTTCTGAATCGTGGTGAAAGCATTATGTCTGAGAAGTATGCTCAGCAAGTTGATGAGCTGCACTGAAAACTGCAATGCCTGCAGCCAGCACTGGTCAACAGAAAGGGCCCAATTCTTCTCCACGACAACACCCGATTGCACATCACACAACCAACACTTCAAAAGTTGAACAAATTGGGCTATGAAGTTTTGCCTCATCTGCCATGTTCACCTGACCTTTCCCCAGCTGACTACCACTTCTTCAAGCATCTCAACGACTTTTTGCAGGGAAAAATGTTTCCATAACCAGCAGGATTCAGAAAATGCTTTTCAAGAGTTTATCAAATCCCGAAGCACAGATTTTTAAGCTACTGGAAGAAACAAATTTATTTCTCATTAACAAAAAATGTGTTGATTTTAATGGTTTCTATTTTGATTAATAAAGATGTGTTTGGGTCTAGTTATAATGATTTAAAATTCAGTCTGAAACCGCAATTACTTTTGCACCAGCCTAATAACTGATAATAAATGAATGAATGAAAATGAATAAATGACTCATAATTGTCTTCAATTGGCTCTGAATATAACGAGTTGTAGTGGAAAAGGTAAATTAGTAAAACAACAATCTGATGCCATATTTGCTAAGTGTTTTGATATGGGGAGCCCAATAGGAGCTGAGATTCAGGAGACTGGCACCCACCTGGACCAAATCTTGGAAATGGTGTACTGAGCCTTAGCAGAAGAGCAGGAGTCACTAGTTGAACAAGATGACAGAAAAGGCATAAAACTCAGAAGGAACAGGAGTCCTGGCAGCTCGAGTTGCCATTAAGAGACTAAACTACAGTCTAATTAGGGGTTCTCGATACAGCTCTTCACTTTGTTCTTTTCCAGCCAGTGCCTTGATAGGAAAACCCCAGCTCTTGCTTTCAGAAGGCGTTCCACCTGGATTCCGGGGGTCTCCACCACCATGCTGCCTCACTCCCCCGAGAAAACTAACTGGAAGGTTCTGGTTGAATCACCTAAATCCCTTGACCTCTCTCTATCAAGTTTTTACCCAGGGCAATTACAACTAATATTGTGATTCTGTAAATAATTATGGCAAATGCTTCTCAGAGTTCAAATTTTAAAATGTCATCTCTTTTAATATTAGCAAAATGGCTGTTCAAATTGTCTCTGACAAACTCATGATGCTCCCCTCAAATGCTATATTCTGGATGAATACTGATGTTCTCTTAACTTTTGCAAATGTTTCACAGCTCATTCCCAGGACAATATCTGTGAGGTAATATACACTGCACAATTTTAAAAAATTCCAGAATGTACTCTCTTTTTCCCAGGTCAGGCCTTACTCCTTCAGAGGCTAGGCAGTATTTTGCAGCAGCCCCCTGACTCAAACAGCATTAACTAAACAAGGGATGTTCCTTACTCAAACGGTCATCTTCAGAGCAGCAGCATCTACATCACTTGGGAATGCGGAATTCGGACTCCATCCTGGGTCTGCTGAATCATAACCTGCATTTTAACTAGATCCCCAAGTGATTTGTGAGAGATTTAATCTAGTGTACTCGTTCTAAATGATTGGTAGGGAGTTTTGGGGGATATAGTATTGAGATGAAACCCTCAAATTCAGGCTCAACAGAAAATAGTGACAGAAATGAGAAGTGACACAATGATTACCTTAGGAGTGGGATATCTTCATTGCATCACAAGTCTCAGTGCTCCTCAACTCTTCTTCATCTTCTCCTACCTTATCAAATCAACTTTATCTTGAATTTCCTCACAACACAGTCTTTCTAATTTGGTCATGTCAAACTTTGTACTGTCCTGCAAATGTTGTATGTCTTTTCTTAGTGTAGTAGTAAGGGTTCTCCAGAGGAACAGAACTAATAGAATGTGGTCACACATAAATAAACAAATTTATTATAAGGAATTGGCTCACACAATTATGGAGGCTGGCAAGTCTTAAGATTTGCAGGATGAGTCAGCAAACTGGAGACCCAGGAACAGCCCAAGTCCTAAGAAGGCCTGACAACTAGGAGAGTTGATAGTGTAGGTCCAGTCCAAAGGACAGCATGCTCAAGACCCAGGAAGAACTGATGTTTCAGTTTCAGTCTGAAAGCAGGAAAAAACATGATGTCCCAGTTCAAAGGCCATCAGGCAGAAAGAATTCTCTCTTATTTAGTGGAGAGTCAGGCTTTTTGTTGTTTTCAGGACTTACTGATTGGATGAGGCCCACTCACATTAGGGAGGGCAATCTGCTTTACTTGGGGTATCCATACAAATGCTAATCTCTTCTAAAAACACCCTCAGACACATCCAGAATAATGTCTGACTAAATATATGGGTGCCCTGTGGCCGAGTCAAGTTGACACATAAAATGAACCATCACACTTGTCATATTCCCATGCCCTGGAAACCTTCTCCTTCCACTGCACATCTTTTTAAGGCTCAGATTAAGGTCTGTTTTTCCAGGAAGCTTTCCTTAACTTCCCTTCATGAATTTCCTCCTCATCTTAATTGTCTATAGCCCTCAGAGAGTCAATACCATGTGCTGGTCCAGGGCAATTTATTGTCTTCATTTTCTACTCTTGTTTCTGGTGTTTTAGACTTGTCTCTACCCAACTAACATCCTTTATGATAGCATCCATCCAAAGACAGGAATCTTCTTATACTTTTACTGCAAATCTCACAATACTCCAATGCTCCTCAAATCCTGGCTAATTGAAGATTTTATTTATATTTCCCAATTAAGTTCACAAAAATGTTTATCTTAGTACTTTGCTAATTAGAAGATACTAGAATATCCTTCCTACAAGAAGAATTGTCATTGAAACTTGAGCACTGTTATTACATATGTACTAATTGGGACATTCTTGGAACCATGTTATATTTTTATAGTGCCATTTTGTTTAGTAGATAAAATGACATCAATCTAGAGTTTGTTACAACTGGAACTCCCACGTTGTTATAGATTTTGCTGAAAAAAACCACAGGGAATGGTCTATTCATACATGTGGCCCACATGATATTGAGTAAAAAGCAATTATATTGTAATGTCCTAGAGCCACTGCAGCTGGGCAGTTGGGAGAAGGAGGTTAATGACATGACACAGAGAGGACCACAGTACTGCACAACGAGAAGGTTTGTGTTTAGCCTGGAGTCCAAGCAGAAAATGACTCTTCCCACCCAATGGGGTTTAAAATACTTATTGGTTCACTTCGATAAATCACATACTGATTATGGGAGAGGAGATGAAACCGAGCTGACACAGCAATTACAGGAGAGTTCAGAACTCTAAGGAGCCTGTAACACCTCCCCCAGGTCAGTTATCAGGATTATTGAGCACACACGGAGGACAGTGATGGGTATGTAGAGAGAGTCTGGGAGTAAGTGAGGAGGAGCAAGTAGGTTTCTGTTTGGCCCAGTCTATACTCATGTCCATGAGACCAGATTGCCACCACTCACCAGTCTTGTTGCTGGTCGGGCCTCAACGTATGTTCTCTTAGCAGCACCTAGGGCTAGACTGACCACATTCCCTCTGTCAATGACACAGGGGCATTTACTTTCTACTCTTTGATAAGCCTATTTCCATGCCCATGCCTCTTTCCCTGGAATTTCTCCCTCTTAGAAACCTCATCCTTACTTACACAGCCTACACTTGAAGGAGAAAATAGACTACTTTTTTCTTTAACCTGTGGTTTGTGGAGGCCTGTCCCAATATTTGCAGAGTCTGGAGCAAGAGTATAAATGGAGGCTGATACACTGTATGTTCAAATACTTAAAAGTTTAAACTAAGCCAATAAGCTCTTAAATGAAATACACTTCATTCTACATTTTTGACTTGAAAGCAAGGTTGAAATTTAGGACACTCGCAGACTGCAGAGGTCCACACTGGAATGTGGGGGCGGGTAGGGGAGACCCAGCACTTGACCCCAGGTCTTCTGATTTTGCTGGATCCCTTATCTTCTTGCTCTTAGCCCCATGTTTTCCTGTACAACAAGCATGAGCACTGTGTGGACATCCATAATAGTCTTTAAGTATAGTTCCATCCACGACACTCGCCCCTCCAAAAAAATCCCTACCAGCTAGCTACCCTTAATCAAAATCTTGGGAAATGGCACCATCTACCCCAGGTAGACTCTACCCATTGGAGGACGTTTAAGGCAAAGAGGCCAGTGAAAGTCCAATAGGCTCAGAACCTTTTGGGCAGGGAATTCTGGAGTCTCTGGTACCCAGATAGTGGTCTTAGAAGAGGGGTACACAGACTTAATCTAGAAAAATCCAAAGCATTGGAGGTCAGAGATTACGTTATTGGTCACAGAACCTATGATATATTATGATGGTTTATGGTATAGCAAAATTTTATAGTTCTCCTTTCTGAGTCAGTGTTCAATCATTCTGAATACATCCCATTGTCATCTTTACGAGTCCTCTAAGTTGCATTATTTATAGATACTTACATAGGCACTAGTGTGTTGGAGCCAGCTCAGACCAGCTCAAGAGAGTCAATTTTGCACAATGCTTCCCAACCCTGTCTTCGTCAACTTCAGGGTGATTGCTTAAAACTGGCCTTGGTGGAAATATCTTTCAACACAATGAAAATCAGCAAACACTACACATCTTCTTCTGGAGAGCTCTTTATTACGAATTTACTAGTGCACCACTATACATAGGCCCAGAGTGGGTAAAAATATTAGATAAGTAGCTCTTTTATTTAATGATGCTAATTTCTGGACAGACTGCATATTTATTACACATAAGCACAATTTACATGCTTATATCTATGATGATTTGAATATATATTTGTCCAGAAATATTTCATATTTTGTTTTCAAAGATTATAAACCAAAATGCTAGTATTTAAAACTTGTTGATTTTATCTCCCAGGTTATTTTATATAAATATGGTTTTAAAAGAATAATTTAATGCCCAGAAAGGTACTGAAAATTCTGTGTTTGGGGAAAGTATTCACCTGCACCTGGTCAGAAAGTGCTACTTAGCTTGTGAGAGTCATTTTGAAGGGCACAAAGGCCTTCTCATGTTGATGGTTTTACTCTGGGGTTTGTTTTCTGAAACCGCCTAGGGCAGCAAATCCAAAGAAAAAACAGGTGTGTGAGCATTTCCTATGGGAATCTGTCATCCTTTGGTTCTCCTCTCCTCTAAGGAATAAGAAACATTCAAATTTCCTTCCCCAAGTCATGCTTCGACACGCCAAGGGCAGACGCCACACACCTGCTCAGCGGCGAGTGTCACTCATCATCAGCGGAAAGGAGACATTGAGAAGAGCAGCCAGGGGAGGCTCAGCAGCTGCCCAGAGAACTGGGCACGGCCTTGGTTGTTTTCTATGTCTGGTGGCGTAAAGTTACAAAATTTGGAAAAGTCAGAACTGCAGGGCAAACTAGCTCCGTAACTCCTTTACTGGGAATAAAGATAGAACATGGTTTTTATGGGTTGTCAGCTTTCAGCGCAGCCGGGAGAATACGAAACACACGTGCCATTCTTCCATTCTCATGCTGATTTATTTGCACCATCTGTGGAGAAAACCACAGACTAGAAAGAAATCACCTTGACAACTTCTTTTACCCAAACTGTTGTTGTATTTTTCTCAATGCTCTAGTCTAGACTTGTTCCGAAAACATTTGTGGAGTCGAATTGGAAAGTTTCTCATTTGAATGTGCTTTGAAGAGTTCTGACCTGGCTCAGGTTAATTTGTCTGAAGAAAAGTAAAGACTTTGATTCCTGATCAAGTTTTCAAGGGTAAATATCTTCTTTAGAGTAAGCGTTATGCTGTAGACACCCATTAATTTACTGTGATTGGCTTAAGAATGGGCCTCCAAAGATGTCCACATCCTAATCCCCAGAACCTGTGAATATGTTACCTGGCTACAGGGGCTTTGCAGGTGTGACTGAGTGAAGGCTCTGCAGATGGGCGAGGAGCCTGGGTTACCCAGGTGGGCCCAGTGTAATCACACACGTCCTTATAAGAGGGAGGCGGGTGGGTCAGAGCAAGAGAAGCAGACAGAGATTTGAAAATGTCATTCTGTTGTCTTGAAAGATGGAGCAAGAGGCCTTTGCCAAGAAATACAGGTAGCTTCTAGAAGCTGGAAGAGGTACAGGAAGTGGATTTGCCCCTACAACCTCCAGAGGAACGCAGCCCCACCGAAACCTTGATTTCCAGCCCAGAGAAAGCCATTTTGGACTTCCGACCTCCAGAACTGTAAGCAAATAAATTTGTGTTGTTTTAAGCCACTAATTTGGTATAGCGTAAGAAGCTACTACATTTACAAAGCAAAACTTAAAAATCTGTTCAACTTTTATGAGGGAAACTTTACCAAAGGTCCACAAACTCAGAGACCATATAATTACATTTCACCACACACTGTTACAATTATATGCAAATGACTTTTTATGATTTTATACTCAAGGTGCTTGTGTTCCAACAACAGTGTTTTTATTTTAATGCTAACGATAATTTTTTAGAGTTGAAAAACATAGATACCATCAGTTGGCTCAGACATATTTAAAATACGAACACAGATTCAGCACTGCTGAAGCAGACAAGTTGCCAGTTAATTCTGATAACTTGCCTTTTTGATGAGTAAAATCTCACATTCTGTGGAAACGGAGTTTGTGTGCATGTGTGCAGTTAACTGGTAGGATTGTAGGAGGCAAAAGAATCTATTTTTAGAATGTTATCTAAAACTTCAAGGAAAGTCTAAGTTTGATTCCCACACCCCCACCACAATCCTCAAAAATAAGACCAAAAATAAGGCAGGATCATGTGTAAGGTGCCAAGGTTCATTTTTTGGGAGATAGGATCTCGCTCTGTTGCTATGCCGGAGTGCTATGGCGCAGCCATAGCTCACTGTAGCCACTCACTGTGATCTTGAATTCCTGGGCTCAAGTGATCCTCCTGCCTCAGCCTCCCAAGTAGCTGGGACTGCAGGTGCACACCACCATGTGCTGCTAACTTTTAAAGTTTTTGTAGAGATGGGGCTCATCTTGCTCTGTTACCCAGGTTGATCTCAAACTCCTGGCCTCAAGTGATCCTCCCACCTTTGCCTCCCAAAGTGCAGGGATTGTAGGTGTGAGTCACTGCACCCAGGTAAGACTGAGTTTTTAACCAATTTGTCTCTGATCTAAGAAATGATGAGGCCAAATAAATCCAAAACAATAAATAAATAAAAAAATAAATAAAAAGTTCTATGTTTAGGAGGAGGTCTATCTTGGAGAGAAGCCTGAGCTGCTGGAGCAAAGCTTCTCTGTGCCGTTTCCTACGGCGGGTGGATGTAAATGCACCCGGCTTAGTGTGGAAGGGATGGTCAAAGGTGGCAACCCTGTTTGGAAAAAAATAATCTCTAATATTCATAGGCTGTATTTACCAAAAATAAGGTTATAGAATCTTAAATGTTAGGTGTTCGTTTCCTAAGCTGTCTACCTTGATGGGATTTCGGGAAAGTATCTAGATTTGGGGAATGGAGCAGCACAAATGCTGAATCAGTTTCCCTTTATTTAGCAGTAGAGGGTTATTTAGGGCACTCTGGATGTAAGTCTCAGGACTGCGCAAGGAGCCATGTGCAGATAGATAGGATCAGATAGATCCTGACCCGAGTATCTCCACCTGATGTTGAACTGGTGAGTGAGATCCTTTAGAAAAGCAGTAGTTGCTGTCAGTTTTTCAGAGTACCAAAAGCTGGAAACTCCTGTGTAAATGAAAAAGAGGAGGCTGTCCTGATGCCCTTGCTTGGAGGGGCTACGTTAATTTTCTCCGTCTCCACTCAATTGCTGCCAACATACTATTCTTACCTGTGTGGCAGTGACCAGGGTTCTCAGTCTCTTAATGTCCATGATTACCCAGCTGGCCGTGCTTCCAAAAATTGTGTATGAGAGGAATATGCATCACACCAGCGTCCTCTCTGTCCGCTTCCCCACCCTTATTATTAGAGCTGTTCAAGTTGGACCCTGAAATAGTAGTTTGTAAACTGTATTGTTTCACAGACCCCTTTGAAATTCTAATAAAAGATGTAAACACACCCTTCTCAGCCAAACAGATTATGTGTATGCACATATAATTATGTACATGTATTAACATATTTGCATAAGTTCATGAATTCCTCCAAAGCCCATTTATGGAAGCCTATGTAAAAAGGCCTTACCCTAAAGGCTTATTTCACCCTGTTTTGGTGTTGCCAAGAGCTTTAAGAAGAGAGAGAGGGAGTGCAATGATGCATGTGCTTTTAAAAAAGATAGCTTGGATCTCTCCACAAGCTGTTGAAGAGTTTAAAAGCAAATAAACGTCAACAGTTCTGAATCCCAACATTGTTTAATGACAACCTTCCCATATTTGCCAACTTGCTGCTTAACAACAATCCTGTTGACACTGTGTCAAAAGCTTTCCAGGTCCTCCCAGGTAAATAACCCACTCCTACCGGTCACCTGGCTGCCCAACTGAACTTTCATGAATACTCACAGAATTCAGGAAGATGAGTCATTCTTTTTGCCAAGTGTACCTTGACATATTATAGATTTTACTACTTCATGCTATATTTTCATGCACTAATCTAAGCAAAGACAATTTAGAAGAAGGCATTTTAAGTGAAAGTCTATGACTAAAATGAAATAAAGAATTGTTCCCCTATTTGTAAAAATCCTAAATGCCTAACTTTTCTGAATCATTTCAGTTTGTAATTTTCTAATATGTTTAGCACATGCACATGAGTTTTTAGATGAAAAGAGCCCTTTTGGTGGGGAGGGTGGATTTCATTTCATTTGTTCTTGAAGTTAAATCTCACAAAATCATGTGAAATTCAATGATGTGTTCCTGGGAACAAGGAGGTAAAGTTGTCTTATTAAAAATTATAACAAAATCATGGATTCATCATAAGCAAATGGGAGAAGTACCAGGTTTTCTTAGGAAGAAAAAGCATGACTAAGAGTCAAATGGAGCAGAAATTTCAATGAAGAAAAAAATTGTGGGTTGAAAGGTAGATAAACTCTGCTGTGGCTATAAAGGTAATTTGATTGCTCGGGGCAGCCTGGCAGGAAGCCTGTAGGAGCAGAGAACTAACCGATGGAGGCAGGAGTTAGGGAGTGGAATTCTTTGGATTCACTTATTAGGCCCTTCCCTAACAGCCAAGAAGGAAATGGATTACCTGTGGCTGTGACTAAGAGCCCTATAGCCAACAAGCCAAGTTACCTGCATAGAATTCTGCCAAGACGTATGAGAATAATTCCAGCTTTCACAGTAGTCTTACGCAAGTTTGGAAACAGACAGGAATATCTGGAAAAAGTCAAGTGACAGTTTTGACTTTGAACGGCAAATTAGGTTCACAGAAAAGATTCCCCAAGTTAAAAGTGATTTAAATTGCTAGAACAAATCTTAAACGCCAGAATTCAGATCAGAGGCAGAAAGATCAACTAGCACAAGATTCTGCTTTATGAGGAGCCCGAATTGGAATTGCAGAATGATGAAATTTTAGAGGACAGAGGCATATTAGATATAATCTCATTTCTCCCTCGCTCTCATATTTTGCATAGGAGGGAACAGATTCACAACGCTTCTGTGTCTCTGTAAGACTTACCAAAGATCCTGTAGTGAATGTCAAACCTAACAGGCCCCAGAGTCCCTGAGGAAGAGTTTGGGGAACCTGAAAATAGAGAAATGGATGCACGAGGAAGTGCAATGGAAAACCAACTGCAGGTTAACAACAACTGAAGTTAGAAATTAATGAAAAAGGAAACAAATTGTAATCCAATTTGGCATGATTTAGAATTGACTTTAGTGCTTTCCCCCCCATAAGTTTGTTTTGGCTTTTTCTTGGGTTAGAATTTTATTTTTTAAAAGTACATTCTAATCACTCTTTCTGTATCCGTGTCTACAGAAAACCAAAAACAATAGATATAGTGAAGGGGTTTTATCACTACAAGTTGTCAAGAAAATGACATAATCTATGCGGTTCCTCTTATTTAAATAGAAAGTTCTTAGAAATGTTATTCAACTATCTTTACAGACCTTGTATGACTTAAAATGGAGACTTGTAATTATTTCTAGCTATAAACTGAGAATAAATTTTAAGCTGAGCAGCATTATTAGATTCTGATATTCTCGTAAACTTTAAATCTGCAGTAAAAAGGACACTTTGACTTTATTGTTTATATATATATATATATATTTTTACCTCTAATAAAACATTTTCCAAAATTTTTTACTCTATTACACAAAAGTAGGAAAATGACTTCTGGGAAGTTTTCTGCTGTTTAATAAGGAACTTTATCTATTAGAGTGTGTCATTATTATTATCGAATCAGGAATTGACCTTTCTGGGGTAGCCAACACGTCTGTGTTCTATATATTTACAACTTGTAGCAACCTCTTCACTATGTAGCAACCTCTTCACTATGACTGTCATTTTGGGGGTTTTGTGCTCATGAATACAGAAAGAATAATTAAAATGCACTTTAAAAATTATGAACCTTAACCCAAGGAAAAGATAAAAAAGCATAAAATTCATTCTAAATCATGCTAATATGTGATCATAATTTGGTACCTTTTAAAACTAATTCATAATTTCTTCAATTGTTTATCTACAATTGTTTTTCATAGTTTGGGATTAAAACGCAATATCCATTTGGCCATCCAATGAAAGGCCATGGTAAAGTTTACTGGACTCCAAAATTTAAACAGTCTGGTAAGTGAATACAAAGAAACTAAGTGAAAGAAGTGAACTTTGTCCTTTTTATTTTCATAATTTTTGTTTTATGAGAAAAATTCATAAGACTACTTAGGTATTTCAGTAATGAAAATTAGTTGAAAATAAGCCAGTGGTAGTACATGAAAGCATTTTGACATAAAGAAGGAAATGTCTAAAGTATTTTGACCTCCTCTTAAGACGAATATGGTAAATGTTAAGTGCCATAAAAATATAATTTGTTTTGCTGTTAGTCACCAAAGCCCATAGGATAAAACCTCACCTGAAAGGTAACTTCAAAAGAGATGGAACATACAGAAATCCCAGTGGAATCTTTATAAGCTATAAACTCAAAACTGTCAGAATATATTTCAAGGAAGAGCGCAGCATATCACTTATCTTGTATAAATATCTCATTTAGAATATTCTGTAGAATATGAAATAGGAAGCACTGAGGAAGAGGAGGCAGTATTATGGTGTTAAAGATGATGACAGGAGATATTTAAAGACTAGGCCTTGTTTCTTAAGCATGAAAAGGCAACAGCAGTGACCAAGCAAATGTTGGATTCATTCTGCCAGGATTTAGGAATAAACTGATGAAGTTCCAAGTAGAGTGACTCTGCATATCACTCCCATCTCCAAGAAACTGCCACAGCAAAGTTTCTCAGTTATGTTTCTAATTGAATTAATCAGAAAGTGTTAAATCGGAGCACTGACTTACCCTTCAGAGAACTTCCGTGTCACTCAGGGTATTTGGACAATTCTAACCCCACACCGTGCAGGGAAGCGTCAGAGTTCACCTTCAGTCGCTGGCACTGGGATCTTACTGCAGCCAGTCTGCAAATGCCAAATCTTTTTCTTTCGTTTTCCTTTTTTCTTTTTAAAATTTATGTTAATATGCACAAATCGTTTGATTACAAACTGACTGAACCTTTTAAAAATAAAAAATATTTAGCATTTTTGTTTAATTTGGTTAATTATCAACTTTCAGCCTATATGCTTTGTCGGATACATTAGAGTGT
The DNA here is from genome assembly GCA_963575035.1 of Avahi laniger. Lineage (NCBI taxonomy): Eukaryota > Metazoa > Chordata > Mammalia > Primates > Indriidae > Avahi > Avahi laniger. Next base: position 45,473 of record CAUYSK010126680.1, on the reverse strand, counting down.
TATAGAGTATCACACGATAGCCTTTCAGTCTTCCTGCTCATGTGACCATTCCAGCTGCGGCTTCTATACTCTTCTGTTATGTGTCTGTCCTACTTGATTGTAAAAGGTCTAATTGCAGAGATTCTCACTTTATCAATAGTGAAAGAAAAAGGCAAAGCCACTCAGGGTTGACAGTATACACTTTAACAAAAATCTTAGTAATCTCTAGGTATTAACCTAATAATCTTTTATTCAGGTAACAAAATGAATATTACCCATTATCATTCCATTAATGCTATGTATAGTATCTTTTTCTAATCACTAAAAGAAGTATTATAAATTCACAACACAATGTGAATTCCAGATTTGGATGAGATGTTGTAATTGTTTAGTCACACAGATCCATGAAGAAATAGTTTGCTGAAGGAGGGAGAGAGAAGTTCCATTTGATCCTAAATAATGTTGTGTAAATATAATATTTAATATCACTTCTGTGAGAAAAGGTAATTAAAGGTACATGTCTTATGAAAAATCAAAATCTCTATTTTATGCCATTTATAAAAATCCTTTGGAATAGTCAAGAGAGCTCAAATGGAAGAAAGTGTGGCATTCATTATTCATTCATTTAACCGGTACTCACTGAAGAAAGGAAGGTACTCGAAGGGGAAGTTTCCTTTCCTTTCCCCAACTTCAACCTTTGAATCTTCTAAGACTAGACCTATAAAATTTTTATGTACCCACTTACCTTGCCAAACAGTTTTATAAACACACTGGTGTCAGTGAGAGTGTGCTATTGTTGGGGAGGTTTTACAAAGGGTAGACAGAACTGTTACTTATATTAGTGAAGAGCATTTGGCTAATTCCTTTGAAATACGGACAGCTTTCCCTTAGTTCATTCATTCATTGGTCTATTCACTGATTTATTCAACCTTTAATTTATTTCTTTTAATGTATTTGCTGAGAATCTACAATGTTCTAAGCATTGCCCTCAGCACAGCCATTCTCCTTTCAGATAACTAGCAAGCTAAAAGGAGTTGCTGTAATTCTACAGAGGAAATAATTCAAATACTCCTGAGTTTGCAACACTAACATCAAAATGTTTTTTTAAAAGAAAAAAACACACCAAATAGTGCAGCAACAAAAATACTTTCCTAATTAAAGATATCCATCTGTGGGTCTATAAGTCTTAGATTAACGGTGATTAAATTGTAGCATAGAAGCAAGCTTCTAGGCAGTTAAAAAAAAAAAAAGCAAATTGGAAGAGTGCAATAGAGTAACTTATCTACCGTCACATTTAAGCTATATCTAAAAGGAAGTCTGTCTCCTTGCATACCTTTTTTCCGTCTTCAAGAAATAAGAGAAAGTCTTTAATGAAGTTATGAATCTCTGTTCCTATCCAAACTGGGAGCTCAAGTATGAAATACATACCTTGACAGCCGATAAACACTTTGAAAGGAAATCTTGATGAATTTTCTCTTGTGAAGCCACTTCCCCTTAAGAAACTAGAAGCATATTTTATGTGTAAGTACATAACAAAAAATTCTATAGGAAAAAAATCTCTTCTCCAGAAACTTTTGCTAGAAACAGAGTGTGTCCCTGCTCTGCTATCCCTGAGTTTTACTCAGGGGAATGCCACAGAATCTGAGCTTGCGTGAACACCCTTCCTACCTACTTCCCAGCCCATTGCCAGAGTATCCCAGGCATCAGCTGAAGTGCTGTTTTTAATTCCATGCAATGGACTCGAGCCTTATCCCACATGTACTAGGAACCCCCTCATTCGTTTTTCAGTCTCTCCAAAAATTCAGGCAGGGGAGGGGAAGATGCGGATGGTGTGTGCTTTTCCTGGGCAACTCTGCCTCTGAATTGCTTGCTCTAAGTCTATGTTGTGGATTGTGATGTTTTCCCAGAGACAGAGCTGTGTCTGCACTGTACCATGTCACCCCTGAAATACAACAGAGTACTTTCTGCTTGATTTTCATGTGAATGTGTAGCATTTTTTATTAAAAGCTTGGGAATAATAAGGGAATTTATACTTAGTCCAATAGTGCTGCTGCTTCAAAGCTTTCCTCAAATTTCTATTGCCCCACTTAATTATGAAGAGCAAATTCAGGCTTTCATGTAAGGATTCTGTAAGTAAGTGCTGAGTTAAGAGATATCTAAAATCAAGTGGTAAATCACATATTTCAAGTAAACTAAAACCTGAATTTCTGGATTTCTGACAGGTTTGGAGGAAGTGGGAGAATCATTTATTTGGGGACAAGGGGCATGATCCGCTGGTAGACGCATGCACACGCGATTCTACCTGTAAGTGGGTAGAGACACCACAACTTCTCCTGCCATGTCTTTAGAAAACCTCTTAAACAAGAATGGAGATATGTAGCATTGCAGCTGCCCCACGGTTTGTGTTTATTTTGTTTATTGTGGTAAAATAGATACAATTAATATCCACATGTGCCATTCAGTGGCATCACATACATTCAAGTTGTTGTGCAGCCATCACTACTATTCATCTCCAGGGCTTTTTCATCATCCCAAGCAAATTCTGTCCCCTTTAAACAACTCCCCACTCCTCCTTCCCTCCAGCCCCTGGTAACCACTGGGCTGCTTTATGCCTCTCTGAATTAGGCCACTCTAGGTGCCTCATATAAGTGGAATCCTACAGTACTTATGCCAGCTTATTTCACATAGCATGATGTTTTCAAGGTTTGCCCTCTGGCTTTAAGTGTTCATCTCTTTACAGTTCTTCCCTGCCACCACCGGATAATGGCAACAACTTCGCTAGGGTGGCATGTTCAGTTTGGTCATGTTTAGAGATACCTGAGATGAAGAAATTTTATAAAGCAGATTATCACGCATGAATAACACATTTATTTTTATAGATATTGCACTTGAGGACATCAAAATTTAAAGTGACAAAAGGTGAGCTTTATGTACACATTCTGCATGTGCACATAGTAATATTTTGACACTAGGGATAACTATTCAAATTTAAATGTCTATTTAGTAAAGATTTGCCAAGTTGCTACTATATTAGAGATATTAAGAGAATGAGCTAAAGATCCAGCCCACAATAAAAATGTGAAAATGATCCACCTTTCTTATGCCTACCATCAGCCATCATTGTGAAGATCATTCTGAACTGTTATGTACAATAACCGAAAGGTTAAAAAAAGTTTTACTGGCTCACAATGGATATTTCTAGAAAAGAAAGATATTTCCATGATAGAGGAGGCATTGTGGTCTAATACAATGCAGAGCATATTAAGAACAGTGCATTCCTGGTGAAATAATGCTTAGAGACCAGTGAACTAAATACGCAGGGTATTGAAAAAAAAAAAAAACTTAAAATATCACATTTCATCAATTCTAAGACATATTTTTTTCCTTCCTTTTAGATCTCTAGGATTGAAAGGCATCTTGCAATCTATAGATGAAATCGGGTAAATAGAATAAGATAAAAAGTGTCTTAGTTTCTTTCCTGGGGTTGTTTGCCTTTCTTGTAAGGGAAGGTTTGTTTGATTTTTTTGTGTTTTGTTTTTAACAACTTGTTTATGAATCTTCCCTTTTCTAGTGTTAATGACCGTATGAGCCTAGAATTTAAATGGTGCAAAACTCTGACTTTTATTTTTATTTTTTGTTCCGACCATTACTGGGGAATAAAGAGCACTGAAAACAGAAACAACATCTGAGAGTGGCGATGTGGTGCCTGAGCCTTCTCTGTGGAAGATTCTGGTACCTGTCTGCCTGTGCTTGAATCTTGCCTCTTCTGCTTATCTAGCTTTGTGATCCGGAACAGATTACTTTAACCTCTCTGTGCCTCAGTTTCTTCAAGAGGTGAATAATGGTATCTACCATCTAACACTATGAAGGTTGAGTGAGTTTAATATAAGTGAAGCACTTAAGATAATGCCCAGCACATACTAAACATTCATTCTCTCAACTGTTAGCTATTACCATTGCACCTCACTTCCTTGGTGATCTCTGGGCCCAGGCATATAACTGTGCTCCCTACTTGGGGTGACTCCCAAAATGCTCTCTTCAGCATGGGCCTTTCCCCTGAATTCTAGATGTCTGTATCCAACTTTTTATTCCATTTGACTATCTAAAGTCTTCTCAAATTAACACGTTTCCAAAAGAACTCTTAATTTTTTTTAACCTTAATCAAATAGTTTCTATTCCAATTTTCCCAATCTCCATAAATGGCCGTAGATGATTCTTCAACCACCCTCTTGGTCTATCACACCCTGTATCTAAGCTCTCAGCAAAGTCCACCAGCTCTGCTTTCAAAATATGTCCAGATCTGACCATTTCCCATGACCACCAAAGGATTTACCCTGCTTCAAATCATCAGCTCTTTCCTCAGCGACTGTAGTAGCTTCCTACTGAGTGGTCCCTTTAAGTTGTGAACCATTATCATGTTACTCTGCTCACGACCCTCCAAGTGCTTTTCTTCTGGTCAGAGTAAAAGCTTAAGTCCTAGCATAGCCTACAAGGTGGTGCCTGCCTTGGCTCCACACTACGTCCCGCCCACTTTGATTTCTTTCAACAGCCCGTGCACCATCCTGCTCTGGCTGTTCTTCCCGCAGATAATCAGGATGACTTGCCCCTTTATTTCCTTCAGGTCGCCTATAAATTGTAGGCCTGCCTTCCTTCACCTCCCTGTGGAAACAGTGTCCCTCTTCCTCACAGTACACTCTGTTTCTTTGCTTTACTTTTCTTCCTCGCATTTATCACCACCTGATGTTATCTATTTGTCTTCTTGAGATCAGGAATTTTTGTTCAGCCTTTATCCTTGGAGTGTGGAATAGAATCTGGCACATAATAGGGGCTCAACAAATATTGAATAAATGAGTGAATAAAATAACTGTTTTTCTAAAGACGACTTGTTGGGATCATCTTTTGAGTATCTGAGTTTCCCACTGCAAAGAGATGTGCGTTTATTTTATGGATCTGTGGAAAATTAAGATTGGCTTAAAAAGGGCTTTTTTAAAAAAAGTTAGCATGCTTTTTTTTTTCTTTTTTTTATTATATTTTCCTCTGGAGATTCAGACACTGTTTCTCTTACTCACTTGCTCAGAGCCAATCAATGTTACCCTTTAGTCTGCCAAAGCGGTTGTTGAGTGATGAGGCATTTCATCCCTCAGGGAGCTTAAAATACTGCCTGCACAGCATGTACCGTTGCTGGTGGCTATGAGCAAAAATCTGGGATTGATCAAGCCAGAACGTCCTACTAGGAAGTATAGTCAAGGGCCGCTCAGACTCTGGGTCAGCTCAGGGGGCCTTTCAAGTCTTCCCTTCAACACTTGTGTGGATTTTTAGTGCTCATGAAAGTAAAGCACCCGAGAGAATTTGCCGCAGCCTAATACACTGAAGGATTCCCGTGGAACTTCAGCTACGGCTCTGCAGAGATGTAGGTCTCTCTAGTGACAAAATTCTTCACATACTTTATAACTTAACTTCTAATAAAATATTATTTGAATCAAGAGAAAAAAAATCCTTGTGAGTTTTACTGTTACAGCTGGAGCAGTAAAGAACTCAGCTTTTTCTCATGAAGGTAACTTTTTCATGCTGTAGAACTAATATAATGATTGCCTTGCAGTGGGGTTAAGAGCTTTAAAGTCAGTGATCTGGGTTCAAATCTTACCTAAGGTGATTACCAGCTGAGTGAATTTAGGTAAGTTACTTAGCTTCAGTTATTTAAATCTGTAAAATGGACAGTTGACTACCTCACTGAAATCCTACTGGTAAAGTACTTAATCACCTGGCTTAGATGATAGCTGTCGTTTTTATTCTTCAAGTGTCTTCCTTTACCTTATGTAATCATTAAAAATATTCAGGAAAGTATTCTAGTTATACTGAAATGTAGCATAATTTTTTATTCCTGATTTATGATGTTTTAAAATGTAAAATGCAAAAAAATATAAAATGCATTACATCTCAATGAAAAATAACTTTACAGGTTCCAAAATTCTTATTTTAAGGTGCCATAATCCATAATTCTTGGGTTTATTAAGTACTATTTTATAGACATAAAAGGGAATAATGTATTTGCAAATTTTATTGCTATTTACATATAAATATTACAGCTTTTTAAAATCAATTTAATATAAAAGTAGAAAGTGAACATATTCTGACAAATATACATTTTTAATGTGAAGAGCCTAGCTAAGTTCCAGGCACATAATAGATATGTAAGAAATGTTAACATCCCCTCACCCCAAAATATGCATAAACTTTAACATAAACTTTATGTAGCAGTCTATGACAAAGATGTTAGCTTTTAATTTTGTAAATATTAAAACAGTCTCAATTTTTAACAATTTTAATATCACTTTGTTCATCTGTCTGACATCTACAATTGCTAGTGCAGACAAGGGCTATGAATGTCTATATTCTATTATCCAGAGCGGCCCCTTTAAATTGTGAATCATCATATCACTTGTTAATGTTTGCTGTCTGCCAAGATTTGGTCATTCATTTATTAATTCAGCCAACATCTATTAAGTGCCTGCTGTGTACCAGGTAGTGGGCTTATAAAGGTGAATAAGACAGATATGGTCTCACCCCTCAAGGGAGCTAAATTCTATTGTGGAATGACCGGTAATAAACAAGCAAACAAGATGATACCAATTTTTCATGAAGGATAGACAAGGCTGAAGAATCATGACAAGGGTAGGATATGTTCCTTTAGATAGCTGACCAGGGGAGGCCTCCCAGAAGTGGTGCCCTCTGAGTCAGAACCTGAAACTTGAACTGAACTAGGCAGCCTGGGAAAGAGCTGAGGAGGAGAACACTGCATTTAGAGGGGAGAGCAAACCAAGGCTCCTGAAGCTAGTAAGAGTTTAGTATGTTCAAAGGCCATGAGTAGACCAGTGTGGCTGAGCACGCAGTGAGGAGCATTGAGCAGAGATGGTGGATGGATGAAGCAGGGACCAGGACATATAGTGTCACGTAGTCCAAAGAATGTTTAGATTTTACTCTAAATTCAATCAGAAGCTAAAGGATGATTTTAAGGAGGGGAGTAAAGATAATTTTACTATCTTTTAAAAAGATAAACTTGGCAATTGGGTGCTTAATCCACTGTAAAAAGGAACATCGAGAGAAAGCTAGGAGCTCGTGTTGTGGTGATTTCAGTATTCTGGGCTAATGATGGCGGAAATCTTGGCGGTTGAGACCAAGGTGATGGTGGTAGAGATAAAGAGGCACTGAGGGGTTAAATATGACAGGTGAGAGAAAAAGGGAAAGACCAAAGACTGCTGGATTATCAACTTGAGATAGTAAGGAAACTTCGGGGGAAGGGGGAGTCTTAGCACAGGTTTTGACAAGATGGAGTTATCAAGAGTTCTGTTTTTCATACGTTAAACTTGGCATTTTTATAATATACAAGAAGAATTGTCACATTTGCTGTTGATTTGGGTCAAGGCTAAAGAGATACATTTAGGAGCTGTTGGCATCTAGATGGTATATAAATTCACAGGGCTGGGAGAGAGTGTGGCTAGCAAGTGAGCACCTGATCAAGTTCTGGAACACGCCAACATTTAGAGGTCTCATTTATAAAAAGGACCTAGCAAAGAAGATAGAGATGGAACATTCAGGAAGGAGAAACACCAACAGTCTGTCATTGAATAATGATGATCACTAGCAGTTACTGTGCCAGATACTGTTCTGCTTGCTTTGAATTGAATCCCCTCAATTTCAAGACGTAGCTGCTATTATCACCCCCATTTTATAGACAAGGAAATTGAGACACAGTGAGGTTAAACAATTGCCCAACAATTCAAAATTCAAAAGTGGCAGATGTAGGATTCAAATCAAAGCTATCTAAATCCAGAGGTCATCTTCTTAACTAGAACCTGATATTGCCTTTCGGAGTTGTGAGTGAAAAGTTTAGTTTGATTTTTTTTTTCAAGGGGATGAAAAAACTATATCAAATGTCACTGAGAGCCAAAATAAGATTACAGGAAAGTACCCGTTGGATTTATACTATGGAGGTAACTAGTTGGTGACTTTGATAATATCTTTTTCAGTGGAGCATTGGTAATAGAAGCCAGATAGATGGCGGTTACCAAGTGAGCAGGAAGTAGAAGGTAGAAACCACAGCTTTAAACAGTTCTTGTGAGAAATTCTGTTGTAGAGCAGAAAAAGAAATGGGGCTATAGCTAGAAAGGGATTTGGGATGCAAAGGAGGTGTGTTGGTTAGATCCTCTGGGAAGCAGACCCCAAGACAGAAATCGAAGATTCACTGGGATAAGGCTTTTGAATGATAATGGAGAGACGGGACAGGAGTAGGCAGGGAAAGATGGTGACACCTATGAAAGGTGAAGGGGAAGGATGGAGGACTAAGTAGGAAAATCCTCTGACTATGGTGCAGCTCTGAGAAAGTCTTAGCCCAATCAGGGAGCTCTGTCATGAAGATTGCCCACACAGGAGTCCTTCATGAGGCAGAGTGGCCAGGAATTCAGAGCCTTGCTGTGCTCCTGCTCAGTCCTTGGCTAGTGGTTATTTAGAGGAAAGCTTGGCCTTAGCCTAAACTCTGTGGTGGGTTCCAAAGGTGCTACAGCTGGAGGCTGTCACCTAATTGCATTCCTTGCCGCTGATCAGCGAGGTTTTTGTTAGCAGGAGACCCGGATAATATACTTCCCTGGCTACCACAGGGAGAGTTATGTTTTACATATGAGGGCTCTGTAATGTTTGCATACTGATGCAATCAAGGCATAACAGAACATGATCACTTACGAATTATAAAAATTGGCAAAGGACTTTAATTTTGTATTATTGATGCTTCTAACATCATTTTTTTGACAAACAAAAAATCCTTCTCAATATTTATTTAAATGGTGCCAACAAAATTATTTTAAGTACATAAAAATCATTATCCTAAGAGATATCAAATATCAAATCTGGACACTCAATTTCTTCACCTTGATGGCAAGAAACAAAATAGCATGATTAAAAAATGGGCAAAGGACTTGAATTGATATTTCTCCAAAGAAGATATACAAATGGCCAACAGGTATATGAAAAGATGATCAATATTACTAATCAGGGAAATGCAAATCGAAACCACAATGAAATATCACCTCTTACCTGTTGGGATCTGTCATCCCCTTCCCAAAACACAAATGTTGGCAAAGATGTGCAGAAATTGGAATCTTTGTATACCATTGGTAGAAATGTTTTTTCTTTTTTGTTTTTTTAAGGGGGTCTTGCTCTGTTACCCAGGCTGGAGTGTAGTAGCATGATCATAGCTCACTGTAACTGTGAACTCCTGGGCTCAAGCTATCCTCCTGCCTCAGCCTTGCAAGTAGCTGGGACCACAGGTGTACACCACCATGGTTGGCTAACTTTAAAAAATTTTGTTTGTAGAGACAAGGTCTCTCTATGTTGCCCAGGCTGGTCTCAAACTCCTGGCCTCAACTGATCCTCCTGTCTGTACCTTCCAAAGTGCTGGGGTTACAGGCATGAGCCACTATACCTGGTCTGTGTATGGGAATATAAAAATGATACAGTCACTATGGAAAACAGTATGGAGGTTCCTCAAAGAATTAATAATAGAAGTACCATATGATCCAGCATCTCAATTCTCGGTATTTATCCAAAAGAATTAAAATCAAGATCTCAAAGAGATGTTTGCACTTCCCTGTTCACTGCAGCATTATTCACAATAGGCAAGATGTGGCAACAACCTAAACATCCATCAACAGATGACTGAATGAAGAAATTGTGGTATATACATGCAATGGAATATGACTTAGCCTTAAAAAGGAAGGAAATCCTGCCATATGTAACAAAATGGATAAGCTTTGAGGACATTATGCTAAGTGAAATAAGCCAGTCACAGAAGGGCAAATACTATATGATTCCACTCATATGAGGTATTTAAAATAGCCAAAACCATAGAAGCAGAGAATAGAATGGTGGTTGCCAGGGGCTGGGGAGAAGGAAAAATGGGTGGTTGCTCAGTGGGCATACAGTTTGTTAGGTAAGATGAAAAAGTTCTAGAGATCTGCTGTACAACATTGTGCCTGTACTTAACAATAATGTATTGCACACTTTAAGAGGGCGGATCTCACATTGTGTCCTTCTGCAATAAAGCATAAAAAAAAATCTGGACACACATTTGAGCAAACAAAGTGAAGGTTCCCAAATTGGGATTCCTCAGTTTGGGGCCACCTGAATTAACATGTCCCAACATAGGGTATAAGAGGCAAAAGTCTTAAGCAGAGCATGCCCACAAACTTAACTCTGTCACATTTCAAAAGTCTGGCCAAATCACATGACCAAGTACTAACTTGAAATGCTTCCTTGTAGGCAGTTATTTAATTTTATCTAATAAGCTCAAAACAAGTAGATGTCATTAAAGCTGTTTTTTCTTACCGTGTCCCTGAAATGGTGATACAAAAATACAACTGAAAGCCTGAATGGACAAGACACCAAGGCAAATTGTGTAAGATCACAGAACTGTTTTTTTAAAAATCTAGAAACCCTTTTTTGGTACTGGACATTAAAGAAATCATCAAATCTGAGTCAAAAAGCATTGAGAAACTCCTCTGTGCAAAACAGTATGCTAGCTGTCTGCTTAACTGGTTACGAGGTTAATTGCATAGGCTGCATAGAAGTTAGGAATTAGTGTTGTTTCACTTGGGTTGAAAGACCAACTAAATGGCTTGGATTGACAGTTGTCCAAAAAAACCCTTACAACCACCCCCCATTAAAACACACACACACACCCCAAAACCCCTCACAGATTACCAAAAGAACATACACAAGATCTTTCTATACTAGATCAAAGTCTACACAGTTTTGAATCGGATTGGTGCTTGTGAAACAATACTTCAATATTGTCTCCCTCAGAGTTAATGGGAGAACAGGAACAATTCCTGAGATGCCAACTGCTTGGAGGATTCTTAGTGAAAATTACTCCAGTAATCTGAGGCAGTATTAAGGCAATAACATAGAGGTATACTAAAATAATCACAGCTACTCTGTGCCCTGGGAATTTGGACAGGTAATCCCACATGGTTAATAGTACTTGTTATGTATGGTAGAGAACGATTCCAAAATAATAGAAATCACCAAGGAATAGTAAAAGGGAGTTTAAAATGCAAGTAACTTTGCTTTTCTGATGAAAATAAGGGCCGCTGGTAATTTTGGCCAGTGGCTGTCAAAATCATGTCCTCTTCAAATCAACTTAGATGCTAATTTTGGTCGAGAACATGACTATGGAAGAATTTAGTTTATTCAACTACTTGCTTCAAAACCACACACTGTCTCAGTAAAGACTACTGACTGATGCTTTCTGGAGAGTTCAGCTACTATAAGTTTATCCGTATGGGAGTTATTAGAAGTAATTTTAATGGGAATAGAATGAAAATTCAAAACTTCTGAGTGTCCTGGTTATAGGCACAAAACTGCTGCCTCCATAACCCTTAGTGAAAAACAACATTGGACATACTAGGAACAGCAATCTGTTTCTCTCACTACCTTGTATTTATGAGATTTCTTTTGGGGAAGTACATGGTGCTGGACATTATTCATTCTAGGCAACACCATGAATGCTTCATTTTCATGAAGACCCAAGGAGTGAGATAAAATAATTCTCATACTCATAAATCAGGAATAATAATTCTGCAGAGCAAGACTGATTTTGTGTACTCAGGCAGTGGGATTAAGTTAATGCCAAAAGCTCTTCTCTTTGTGAAAGGTAATTTCTCCCAGTTCAGGAGAATGGCAATAATTATTCAAAATTCCTGAAGTAGGCCAACCATTTGTACAGAGGGCAAAGAAATCATGCTTGACTGGCTTCTGCCCGAAACCAGTGTCAAGTTCCTGACCTTATGAACTCCCCAGGACAATATTCTGTGGAAAAGGAGGAGCTGTTCTCTTTAGCTCTTTTCTATTTTTTTTTTTTTCTTAAAGTAAGAACAGGCAATGTGGTTATGTTTGTATTAGCACTCAAGATTATTTCTGAGAGAGGAATTGCTATATTTGAAAATAGATTTTTATCCTTTATAAGTTGGGTGATATTTTTCTTAGTTTCCTTTTCTTGAAAAAGTAGTATTTCTTAAGAGAATTCTTTCTGAAGCAGCCACTATTGTGCATGTACTCTAATAGCTTACTTTTATAGGACATTATCCTAGACATCAAGTATATTATATACATAATGTCACTTCAAAAAATTCAAATGTAAAGATAAGAATACATTTAGCAAATAAGATAACAGCACAAATGAGAGGGGAGTCAAGCTTTTGGAAGTGAGAAATAAACTTAAATGTTACTAGTAATCTAATGCTGTTTTCTTTTAACTATTTTCTGAGTGAGACTGGTGACAATTGGTCCCAGAACTGGAGAAAAGTGAGAAAAGAGACTTGACTTTTTAAAGCAATGGCTCTTCAAATGTGGGATGTCACAGACCTCCTTAAAAGTTAGATGAAAACTAGGATGGCACACTCTCAGGAGAGGGGAAAAAAAATTCATAAACTCACAACAAAACTTAAAATTTCAGAAATTTCATAATTCCCCTAAAATGCATCAATAGGTCCCCACTCCAAAGTTTGAGTATCAGGTAAATCCTGTATAAGGAAGAGATGGACTTTTTAGCTCTATTCTACCAAGTTTTGAAAGACTTTGGCTAACCCACCACCCCCAACCTATCACTGAAGTCTTTAGTTCCTCCTAGTCAGCCCTATTGCGCTGAGTTCTGCTGTTATCAAGAAAGTTGGGTGGGTCAGCATTAGTAATGACTGGTTCTTCATAAGCTCTGGTTATGAAGCAAAAGCTCTACCCTCTCTTCCTTTGAAGGTCGAGTTCTTCAAACTTCAGTCACACACAATGCATTGCAAAACTGACTTAGGGAGCTCTGGAATTCACTTATGAGAAGACACACAGGAGTTCAAGACTGATTCCAGCTGGGTGGTTTTGTAGTTGCCTGTATGAAATGATCTGTCAGTTTTAGCTTTGATCTTAGAGGAAACATAGCCCCATCTTGAAATATTCTTCATAATCAGCTTGGATAACACTCCCACTCCTGAATTCAAAGATTAAAAGTACCTGGAGAAAGAACTAACCTTTCTCTTCTTGAGACATTCCCTCCAGGGCAAGCCAAAGGTATATTGAGAAAAGCAGGGAGCGAAAGCTTATTTTTTTTTTTTTTCTATCCATAGTATCCTGAGCTGTCAACTCAGCAGCTTTCACAAGAACTAAACCTACTTTTAAAAAAAGGAGAGCTTGAAAGTGTTGTACCATTAGCTATTCTGATTCTAGTCTATGCCAGGAAGCAAAGGTTCTTATTATACCATGTTCTATTTTTGATCTAATCCATATCAACAGCCTGAAGTCTCAGCATGGTAATGCTGGGGAAATTCTTTGATGATAATTGGAAACTGTACTGCCTTGCCCCTCAAGTTATACAATCTGACTGTCACTAGGAGTGTCATTTGGGCTATGAAGAGCCAGGGATGAGAAATGTGGGCATCTGAAATCTATGTGGAGAGTGTAGTAGCAAGTCAGAGCCTCTGGTGAAAGTTCTGTTGGTTAGGTCCGGATATAGAAAGAAGAGGATATGTGTCCCTACCCTGATATTTTAGAGCCTCAAGGCACTCACTATACCGTCATTCGAATTCCTGGTCTGTAATACCTTTACTTTTTGTGCAGACAACACAATACAGGAAGAAAAGTCCTACAACAAACCAGTTATTGCAAATGGTTAAATATAACATCAGGCGTTAAAACCTAGTACCTTCTCTTCATGATAAAGATTGTAACAAGAACAGGAAATGGCACAGCACAAATCCGTTTTCATGATAATGATCTCATGAATGTAAAGAGCATAGGAAATGGAACAAATGTAACCCTATTCCATTACCACCTTCAAACGGTAACCTCCTTTTCCTGGTCACATGCCCTACTTATGGTCCTGATTAAAGCACAAAGGAAATCATAAGACTGATTGTGACACTGGGGAAACAAAGCGGACCCCGTTTGTGTGCATGTGTTGAGTACACAACTTTCTTCCTTTGAACTTTGTTGCACTAGAGAATTCCTTCCAGCTGATACCCTAACTTTGGCCTGAATAAAGCAGGTCAGACATGGGAGGAACAAAGAAAGCTAAAAACCAAAGAGTCAACTGGGAATAGACATTCTCTTCACCACCCTTTATCAGGATGAGGAAATGCTGACCTTCCCCTAAATAGAAGCAGTAAACAATGAAGATGACTGAATGCTTTTCTTCTGTGTAGCTCTCACAGCTCCTCAGCTTATTGAGGAAAATGGACCTTCTATCTCTTATTGAGTGTGTTCTCTCTCTCCACATCTAAAGAAGCTGCAACTTGATTAGGGCTCATGTGAAAGTACAAAGGAAAGTCTCAGGAACACAAGGAAGCCAGAAATGGTTGAGGTCAGTCAGTCCAGGTTAGAGTTGGTGCTGCCACATTCTATTCTTCTTTGTCCTGGGCATGTTTTCCAGAAGGATCTGTTTCTTTTGGAAAGCTCTTTAAGTAACACTATGCGAAATTTATAATAAGTCATCTCACCCCAAGATGAATGCTTCAGATACGAGGGGGAGTAGTGAGGAATGATAGCTGAGTTTGCCAAATAAATACTAGGGAAGATGAAAGCCAGATTGCCTGCAGTACTGTACCCACACCCCGCCTCAACCAAATGTCACTCACTCTGCCCAGCTGGCTAGTAACTCTTTACATGGCATCCGAGTAGCTGCACTATATACATTTCCTTCTACTGGGGATTTGTCCAGGCAAGCAAGCCTGAATGTACTTTACATTTCAGGCATCTTGGATATCTGTCCCTTCCAGATGATGTCCCAGTTACCAAATGGCCCTGCTTGGTTAATGAGGAATGCGTTAGTGTTCCTTGCCCTGGTTATTAGTTACTTGTTAAGTGATGTTAGGAGATTCCCAGGCGATTTCACATCTTAAGACTGCAATTGGTGGCCTCCTTATCAGCTACCATGCAAAATGTTTTGTGTGGTGCTTCAGTTTCCCAAGTATCTTGTCCTGATTCCCAAGATAGATTACACTGGAATTATCTTTTTTCAAAGAAAGGAAGTTCTACATTTCAAACGGTCTAAAATTAAAGTAGGTTACAAGAACTGAAAAATAATCATTTGAGGACAATCTTCACGTGAGAAAAAGAATATATTGGAAAATTGGCTAAGTCCTTTCCAATCTCTAATGTATTTTAGAGGTTTTAACTATATACAAGGGCTGTCCAGAAAGTATCCAGCCATTGTCAACATGTAATTTTCATATTACCTGGCTGGATACTTTCCAGACAGTCCTTGTATAATTGAAGTGAATCAGAATAATGGACCTATTTGTACATTTTAAAATACTCTTTAAACAGGTAATATGATTGTGATAACTAAAATCTAGGTCAGATTATTAAATAGATCTCCATCCTCCAAATTCTTTTTTTGCTACATTTACCTTTGGTTTTGTTCCCAAATGACTAGCTTATACGTATGTGTACCTTTGCAGCACAACTCTTTCTTTCACTGTTCTAGGGAAGGCATTGTGGTAGATTAGAAAGAGAACTAAACTGGGAGCAGGGTGTGGAGGCAGATCTCACTAGCTGTGTGGTCTGGGGGTAGTCCCTTGGCATTTCTGATCCTCAGTTTTTTCATTTATGAAATAAGGAGATTAGTCTAATTGATACTGCAGGTCCCTTCCAGCTCTGAAATCTAAGAGACATTGGATTTTTATGAAATTTAAACCTATGATGCATCCTTGATATTTGCTATTTTGATATAATTCTGTGGATTTTTGATAAACATCACACAATGTCTTTTTAAAGAGGATATTATCCTCTCTTTCCATGAATATTAAAGCTCTATGTCTTTACTTCTTGCCTATAGTTTTTATTTTTACAAATGACAGTTACTTTTCTTCTTCAAAACTTGCTTAATTTCTACTTGTAAGGAATAAACTTAGTCAGAAGTTCCCAGAATAGGGAACAAAGTTATAGAGTGAATTATATGGAAAGTTTTTACAACACAAAATGGAGCTACAGTAGAGACAAGGATGAGGAAGGGTATTCCCATTAAGACACAGCATGTACAATCTTCAGGTAAGAGAATTATATTTAAGAACTGCCACGGACTGAATGAGGGAATACAAAGAGTTTGTATATACGAAGTTCTGAACTATACTTGATGAGGAGACTTTTGAATTCTGCTAAGCTATCAGACTCCAGTTATTAAAGAAATAAATCACTCCCTGGACATAGAATTAAAGAATGTTAGAAATAATTTTCCAATTCAGAAGCATGAGTCAGAATCAACGTTCCTACGATAGATTAACACCACCTATACATAATCGTGAAATAGTTCAAGCTAGAGTTACTGACAGGCCTGCTGCCACTGTCCTCTGGTATCTGTTCTGTTCCAGCACTCTCTTGGGTAACCCGAGTCTGTTTCAAAGGCTTTCACACTGTGGTACCAGAGATAAGAATTGTCTCAGGCTTGCGCAGACAATAAATACTGACCACAGTAAGGTTCCATTTCCCACCCCGCAAGTGGTATCAACTGAAAAGGGAACTCTCTTTGATCTTATCCAGGGACTTCGTGCCATTTTAAATTACTCCACTTTGGCATCCTATTTCCCAATTCCACAGTCATCTTGGTTGTTTATTCATTTGAGTACCCGAAGTCGCCTTATTTGAAATTATTTTCCACCTAGAAAAATTAAACAGGGATTCAAAGCACTCATAAGTGTGCAGAGGATATAAAGATGTCCTCATGTGCAAAGACAAACTGGTAACAGTGTGATCTCTAGCAGGACTCTCTCTGAATCAAGTGATGTCTTAGAATCAGACTTTAGATTGGCGGCTTTATTCCAAGTTAGGGTCTGGTGCCAAGATGTCTTTGGCTAAACTAATAAACAGGTGATCAAGCAGATGTGACTCTGTTACCAAAGATTAGAAGGACTACGGAAAAAGTAAACCAAACACTGCAAGCTAGAACACCACCACCTAGTACAGAAATAACAACTAAAAGGATACCAAAGAACATAGAAAAATAGTTTTCCCAAAGACTGTATTTTTTACTGTTCCCTTTGCCGATGCAAAGTATCAGATTCCTACACATTTGATAATTCTTACCAGTCCTTTAGAAAGATAGGAGACAGAATTAATGTGAGTTGTAGTGATTAGAGAGCTATAGACAAATAGCAGAAGGTTAATGTTTGCAATCTCAACTACAGATCTATGCACCTTGTCATAGATTAACATATGTTTTATTGTGAATCACATAAAATATGTTTGAGTATGTGTTGCTTATATCCAAGCATTTGAGCTGCAGGGAAAAATTTAAGGAATATGTAGGGCAGTCTCTACATCTGAGATAATCTGATAAAAACAAAAGCCAAGTTAAATACATGTGATCAAATTCACATGATTTTATATAACATCTAAACACATTTTAGGTAGGGAAAAGGGTACAATGGTCAAGTTGAATCAAGTATGCAATGATATCTCTGAAAATGGCCAAAGGCCTCCATTTGCCTTTACTGGGATGGGAAAGGCTTTACGAATAAAGTAGATTTTGAGCTAATTATTGAAGAAACTTTAGAAATGAATATAAATGACAAGGCTGGTAAAGGTGCATAGCCTGGTCATGGAGAAGCAGGGAGAAATACAGCAGTAGCAAGGTACGACAATGGGAATGTTGCTAGATGACTCAAAACCCAATTCAGGTACTTGAGGTTATTTTCAGAAAAGAATTATGTGATTCCAGCAATGAAAACTAGTGAATAGTATTTAGATGAACTTACCCACAAAGAGGGTCTTTGATCTAAATGGTGAACCAAGAAATAGTAACTAAGACCAAAGATAATCAGAACCCAGATGAGGAATGTAGCTATAACAATATGGAGCAAGAAAAACCAGCACTTATAGTCAACTCAGGCATTATTAGGGATGGAATTTCCTGGAGCCTATTCTGAATTTTATGGGAGCAGGAAAAATTGCTGCAAGGGAAATCAAAAGTGGACTCTATCTACAGTAAATTGAATGAAGTTGTTCTTTCCCTTTTTTCCTCTCTTCTCTCCTATGTCACTGGAAATGATCTTTTTAAATGACTTTAAATAAATATGACATACAAAATTAAATGGTATGCAATATAATCCTATCTTCTGACTCAAAAAGAATTTCAGTTTCTTATGCTTTAAGTTTATTATCACAAGCATTGTCAGGATGAGTGTGGAGAGTGTAGAGGAATACTACTTAATTATTGGACATCTTCTATGTTGGATACTATGCTAAGGGCTTTATATATGTTTTCCTATAAATTTTTGCTCTCTTTATCATTAGGTATCCCAGTGAATCTTTTTCTCTGTTTTAAATAATAAACTTTACTGTATATTGTATATGATGTTCATCAGCTTAATTGTTTCAAGGAAATGTGGAATGGCAGCCACATGAGAATAAGGGTGTTAAGACAAAATAAAAACTTTAGGTTTTTTTTTTTGACAAGTTTAACATTAAGATATATATCTATAATCTATATATAGATACATATATAGATATACAGATATCCAGACAGAGGTGACATTGAAAAAAGAAAAAGATTCAGCAAAGAAAGAACCTCATACAGTTAAAACTAGAAAGTTCTATAGATATGTATGGCTAGATTTCAGGAGAAATATTAGGGCAGAAAAGCTAATATTTTGAATCATTTGCTGCATTTCTGTGGCATTATTGCAATGACTCTACTTCTGTTTCCATGGGATTAATGAGCAAATTCTTTGCACAATTAGGAGTCTTGAACAATATTAGCATAGATGCATGATAATCTTAGGCAAGAATCAGATTTCTGTACATCACTGGCAAAGATAGGCCTTTTCTTAACATAGACTGTTTGGAAGAGTCATTAGTTACAAAGGAATTTTATTTTGACTCCACAAATGCTTATTGAGTATTTACAGGGTGAAGGTCCCTATGTACATTCTCAAGGGAGCATGAAGGTGAAAGCCTTTAAAATACATTTTCTCTAAGATGCTTCATATTACATTTGAAGACAATTGTTCCAGAAGAGAAATGCCAATGTATTAATTATTCTATGTTTGCTAGCCCTTTTTGAGGGGGTCTCTTTAGGATGCACTTGGGATTAGATAAAACAGTAATTCGAAGTCAGGCTAAGTGAACAAGAAATGTTACTGTCTTTCAAATTATAATGATAGAACCACTTGCCAAACATTGTCAGCTTTTGCAATTGAAAAAAATATAGTACATCTCAATGCCTGTCCAATATTATACTTTATTCTTTCTTAAGTAATAGAGCAAACTGAATTGAAATTTCTGAAATTGCTAGGTGTGATTATGAAAAAAATCCTGAACTCTAGGTATACGATATTTTGGTATTATCTGTAGAGCAGGTTTTACAAGTTACCTATTTAATACAGCAAAATAAATAACGTAACAATATGTGTATAGGTAGGAAATTCCCCTAAGGGAAGGCTGCAGAGTGATAGGTGTTTACCAAAGTATTCTACATTGTATATTAGAATCAATGGAACCAAAACACAAGGAAATTTTGCAGTTATTCCTTGTAGCATCCTATGATATATTTTGTTGAGGATGACAGGGCTTATTTATAACAATACAATTTATAGGGATATTTGTAACCAATAAAATTCAGTTAAAAATAATACCCCAACTCAGGATACTCAGAACTATAAATGGCATCCCAAAGAAGAATAACTAGAGAAGACTTCTGAAAAGTTTGCTCTAGTATTATTGACACTTGGTGGTTGGATGAAAAGTTCCTTTTCTTTGCAATAATGCATCCCATTACTTTTTCAATGATACTTCCCGTGGTGCCTTCAAGTGTAATTGAGCTTCAATATACAATAAGTGAGCATATAATTCATAAGTTGGAAATGTAGAGAAGCAGAAATTCACAAATTGTGGAGAGAATAAAATATCACTTGGCCTTTGGATGAAATGTTTTCCCTCACTGTACTTTCAAATCCATTAGACTTTTATTTTAACAACATTCTTATGATATAGGTAAATTTGGCCTTTAGAATTATTCACATTTTACTGTAGGAAATGAGATTGTTACCTGCCCAAGAAAAGCAGACATGAAATGTATATTTGGGTTACAACTTCATCACTTTGATGTTCTTTCCAAGAAAGTTTGCTGCCTTTCAGAAGTAGAATCAGAATGGACTTCAACAAAAAGTTGGAAATAATGCTGAAAATAAGAAAATTTTTTTTAAAAAGGCAGGTTAGCAGATGAAGGTGATGTAGCATTATAATCCTTGGTGTTAGTTTGGTCAACATTTGTAATCTAACCCCTTGTGCTTTGGAAAAATAACATTATTCTCTTGCAGTATTTTTTATAGATATTATTTGCTTTCAAAAGTATTCTATATCATATATCTCAAAAAGAAGCTTAAGAACATCTGAATTGCCATGGATTATGATACAAAGTCCTCCTGACCTCCTCATTCTCTTTCCCTAAAATTACAATTTTTACCATTCCAACCTGGAGGTGTATAACATCTAACAAATGAAAAGTCTATGTTTTTAATATCTCTTATATCCATTTAGAAATATTGTCCATATATGACACAATTTCCATGTGGCTGCGTGGTATGAATTTGTGCCATCTTTTCTTAAAAAGTGGCAGTCTTTATGCCAGTTAAGACAGAGACTACAATGTTAAATAACTGTAGAAATTTTTGCTAAATGGTGAGGCAGTGGTCTATCTTCGCAATTTTTAAGTGACATATTTTTCGTATGGGTATGTAAGCTCCTCTAGTGAGAGTCAAACTAAAATTTTGATTGGCAACAATTGTGATTTCTGTTCAAAAATTTGAATCCATTGTTTGACATTCCAACAATCATCGCTACTTACATTATTAAGAAAAAAAAATTCCTTCACTGGTTATTGTCTTCTGAGTATTTCCAAGATTTTAAAGTAACCCAGGCAAGTTAAATATAAACAAAAGCTGAAGTTTATAGTTCAGATTCTAAATTTTTTTTCAAAATTGCTTTGCATGGCAAGATTATAAGTACTTTAAGAGTCAGAGATGGTGATATCTTATATCTCTACCCCTCCTCCAACATTACCTATTACAATTCTGAACAAATAATAGATATTCTACAAATGTCTGATTGTTTAACCAAAAAATGTCTCTATCATTGACCTCTCCCTTGCTCTCTTAATGATTGATTTTTGCGTAAGCACACTGATGGGAAGTTATTTCAATGTTTGTCAATTAAAACATTTAATAATTAAACATTGGGCTGAACAGGGAAGGGGGATGCAAGAACTGACCCACAGGAACAAGTGATTAATGCTGAAATAATACTGCAATAATGGAAGACTGCAGCAGCAGCAACAGTCAGTTTTATGCTTGCAAGGAAATGATGAGTGGGAAATTTGTGACACCTGACTGAAAATCAATGCTCCTGGAAGGTGATATAATAGCTCTAAGCTGGAAAAAAAATAACTACAGGGGGAAATCAAAGCTGACACAGTGAAACTGCATAGAAAGAAATGGGTAGAATAATGACAATGTCAAGCAACTAATGGAGCTAATGAGGTACAACGTGATGGCACTAAAGATCTCAAGTCTTCTAAGGCAACTAGTTAATTTAGCTGATTAATTTTCTTACTCACCTTTTCTTAATCCTTAGGGAGATCTTGGTCTCTCTCTAAGGATTATAGTTTATATCAGTTCTCAGAGAATCTTCAAAATGATACTTAAGATTAAAAAGATACAGTTAGAAAGAGGAAGTAAGTGTTAAAAATAAGACCTTTAACTTGTTTAATAAAGTGATGATCTTCTAACTCAAAAATCCCAAAGTTGTTTCTGTCAATGGGAAAATATGAAGGAAAGAAAAATAAAAGTAAAATGTGCACCACTATTTTTTCTGGCTCTGAGAGAAAAATAATTATAAATACCTGTAACTTTTACTTTGTTAAGCCAAAGAAATTTAATATTTCAGATCTAAAACGTCTACACTTATACAACTCTGTATTTTCTTTATGTTGAATTATTCCTGAATTGCTGTTTTGGTTGTAAAGAGACTTATCAATGGCTTTCTTCACATTCTTCTATCTTAAAAATAGCAGGAGATAGGTGTCCACATGGCTAAATAAGACCATTCATAAAAGATCTTCCAAAGATGTTTAGATCCTTAATGAGAGGGCTTCCAAAGATGTTTGGACCTTCTAAGCAAACTCCATAAAGCTGCAATAGAATTTTTTTCAAGGTAGTAGTCAGCACCGTTCTCTGAAAACTGATTTAACTTGGCTAGATAATAGGCATCTCTTCTGGTAAGTTAAAGGGTCTCAAGCAATAAGATATGTTTTATCTTGGTTAAGCTGATAATTTGTCCTACTTAAGCAAGTAATGCAAATTTCCTTGCAGAGCTCATTAGCTCATAATTAGGGCAATAAATCTGGAATCACCAAACGTATCAGTGAAAACATCACAGTGCTGTAAATGTGGGAGTGAGGTTATCTTATCCTGTAGGAACTAGTAGAGAGTTTGCAGAAATCTATTCAGACTCTGAATACAACTCTGCACGTGATTATCATAAATTTAATCACCAGAAATAAGAAGAGGAAAGAAAGGCTAAGGGGCAGGAACACATTTCCATAATCCAGATGAAAACTAAAACTTTTAAAGGTGTTTCTTACTACGAAGAATACTTGTAATTCTAATATATATATTATGTTTATACATTTAAGCAGATATTTCACACTAATTTTCACATGTGAACATTTTTGCAAATAAGCATTTACTATGCTGCTGGGGGAAACCGGCGGCCTGAAGGTACCAAGCAATGAGTCAGGAATCACAGTTAGTCTAAATATCATGTCAGGAAGAAAGCCCAGAAGAGGGCTCTGTGAAGTACAAAAGCCTGCACCCCACCCTTAGCATACAGAATTCTGGTGGGGACAGATAACTTGAACTGCTTTTGAGAGACAACTGCCAACCCATGAGAAATCAATTAGTTCTGCTTCCTTTTTTTACAAAAAAAAACACAAAATGTTAATTCTACACAGCTCATTTGTATCACAGTGCACCTTTCATTCTGCTTGCACACTGTGAATTGTTTACAAATATGCCCCTTCCTCTCTCAGAATTCATATTAACTGATATTGGTCTAGACCATGCCCGTACATGCTATGTTTATTCTGTTTATTTCTGAGCTCCACCCAACTTGCTCATTTTCCTCATCACTCAGGATTTAGAAAAAGTTGATTCATGTCAGTACCATTCCATGCAGATTGACAGAAACTAACTTCAGGATTAGGGCAGACATGTCCTTTCTTTAGAAGGACCTGGAACTGTCCATGTGTTTGTCCTAATGCATGTGACACTTAAGCTAACAGAACTGAATTTCTTTGTGGCTTATATCACTAGTGAGAATATATTTCTTCTTGCTCAAAAAGTGATATGTTGAGGTTCTAAATCTTTTGAGTCTTAGCAGGAGAGACAGGATGGGCTCCCCAGTGAGCTATTTATTCCCATCAAGTTATTACCAATGAAGTGGAAACTTTTCTTCAATTATTTGTTTGGGTTCCATTTGGGTCTAAAATGCAGATTTTCATCCAAGATGAAACTATTAGAGAATACTTACTCTAATAGTTTCATACTTTTAATTTTCTAAATTTTTATCTGAAAAGCAAAGATAATAATAAAGTACTAAATAAAGGAAGTATGACATATATTTATGTATATTTAATCCCTAAAAGGTAAGCTTCTGGAGAAAAGACCACGGTGTAATCTTGGTGTATGCTAATAGGTGAAGAGGAAGATACTCACCATGTAATATTAGCTAAAAATCCAAATGTGTATAGTGAGCACAAACATCTTTATTTTGTATTTAGCCTTTCAAAGGGCTTCAGTAGTCTGGCTGCAATTTAAAATATTTAGAATAACAGAGATAGGTATGAAAACTGAAATAATCTGATTATTGTTAATGAATCATGTTGGAATTTGCATCTTCCTCCAGCTGTTATCTTTAAAAAACTGAATATTTTTGCACTCTCTTGCCCTTTCTTTAATTTATCAAAGACATACATAACCACTCCTATCCATTCCCTATGCAGAGTATTTCGTACTAATTTACATTTTCCCAATGTATTTATAGTTTGCTTCTTGGCCTTTCAGGGAAGCTGAAAAGTACTATACAATGTAATAAATATGTTCATCTACTACCTAGAAGTCTCCCAGACAAACTCTCTAAGAACAATCAGTTTTTCAAACTATGGCATGTGTACCTTGTCATTTTTGGATAAAACAGCTACAAGCAGCGTTTCACCTGGCAGACCCCTAGGCACCATCGGTAGTAAAGGGCTTAAGTCCAGATTGACATTTGACTAAAGTGAAGTGGGGGCAAAAAGTGATTTCCAGAAGTAATACGATGTAAGAGAGTAATTGCCTTTAAATGGGTTTGAATACTGAAGGCAAATTCATACACATAAAATTATAAACGTGATAGAAATGGTTTAGAATTTTTGTAGATTGCTAGGGGAAAAGAAATATAAAAGGAAAACAGGAAGGAAAAAAACAAAAGCCAAATAGAACATATCAAGATATTTCGAAGCTTCTTTCATCAGCGTTCCATTGTACCACACTTGAGAAGACACCGTCCTATCTCTTTGTCTGCCCTTCTCACACCTCAGTAGCACATCTCCAGATTCTCAGGTCACGGTTCTGACCACATTCCTCTCTCATCCCCATGTGCTGACAGTGCTGTGGTTTAAACGGAATGAGGGCTGAATCCTGAAAATAAACCCTTCCTATCCCCAAATACCCCCAATTCAAGATCTCTTTCCTATAGACTTTAATGACACACAATAAATCACAGGAAAACAGAGAAAACACATTGGATTTTTACTCTAAATTTAGATGCTCTATATTTATTGTGGGGAGCTGGGACAATGGGGTGAAGAATAATCTGTAGGCTTCCTGCAGATTCAATCAGTGTTTCCTTTGACTGTCTCTTCATTGCCATTTATGACAGAAAATACTTAATGCATAGAATCTTTTTAGTTTAGTAAAGAAAAATAGGTGCATAAAATTTGTGTTTAGACTGTAACCCCAATTCTGTCCTCTTTTTTCTTTTCGGGAAAGCTCCTCCCCCCACCCCCCATTCACACTGTCCTATAAGGGTCCAATCAACGTGCTGCTTTCTTCAGCAGGATTTGCATTTTAACCTTCACATCCAATTCTGGAATGTAACGCTTCGTCCCTAGCATATTTCAGTTATGATACCACACTTGCTTATGAGATCAGCTCTGAGAGTAAACATCTTTACGTTTAATATGGAGAAAGTGGTAGTGTTAGGTGATTTTGGAGTCTTCTCTCCTTCCTGTACTATCTTCTGCACTGGAGGCAGTACCGAGGCTGCCCGAGTGGCAGCTGATACACACGCATATCCCGGAGGTGCTAGATAATAATGGAATTTGGACCTTGTTTAAAATTCTACTAGTCAAAGCTCTGGGATATGAAACAGGCAGGGCTTTATTCTTCCTCTAAATCAATCCTCACTTCTCTCCTTGTTATGGTGCCCATCACACCTCAGATACTGAAACTGCTGGGGAAGATCTAGAATATGCATGTGTCCCGCAAGGCCGGTGATGCATATGTCATGAGCTAGTACAACGGAGAGCAATTTTCTTTTGTATTTAGACCAATTCAGGAAAAACTGTCAGTCTGCTTCAAAAAAATGCAACATGAGAATAGCTTCCTTTGGTCTTTTGTTACAGTAGGTATATTCATTCAACTTAGATTATCAATTTAATGTCAGTGAAAAAATGGGAGCCACTGCTTAGTCACTAAAATGTTAAGGTTTGCCATAAAACAGGGCAATTTTCTGTTGCATCCTGAAAATAGATCCTCTGTCACGTGGAAAATTTGGGAAGATTGCAAATCTGAGTCAAGGACTGTTCATCATTGACCTGGGATGCTATTCCCTTTAAGTCATTTAAAACCAAGAACAATTGATGTCAGAGTTTCTAGAAGGGACTGTTCCTTTGGAAATGAGGACAGAGAGCTCCAAATTTGAGCCATGGAAAAAGAGTAGGAATTGAGAATGTAAATTCAACATTTAATTTTTACCATGAGGGAAAATTTCAAGGTGCATATGTGAGAGAGATGAGGAAAACCTCACCAAGGAATAGAGAATGTTAGAGCTGGATGGATACCTTAGTGATTATCCAACCAGTATTTGCAACTGGCATGCACCCAATATATGATAAACTTTTTCCTACAACTATTTATCTACTCTAAATATTTTAATGTTTCCTCATTATTTTTAGCATAATTTAAAGAATATATAGATATCTTTATATACCATTCCTGGAAAAATAGTATCCCTATTTTATGAATTTTAGAATTAAAATATATTCTATTTTAATTCTTGTCTGATATTTAAGTGGGTCTTTAGAGTGAACTTAGGCCAGACTTGAAAATATGTAGTAGCTCAACATGTTGGACAAGCATTTCAGGTCTCACTAAGCTTTGAAGAATGGGAAAAAAGGAAGTGGAATGTCATCCTCCGTTCAGAGATAACACCTCCCTACCCTGTGCATAAGTCAGCTCTGTGCTTTGAAGGGAAGGGGAGGCAGCACTTACAAGGAATGGATAAGAAAAATAAGACTTTCTTGTAACTCTCTTTTCTCATTAGAATCTCTCTTACGATGAATATCTTCCTCTTTCTAGCTCTCTGCTTATCCATTAAGGACAAACCTGTCCTGAAAATTTCCAAAGGTTCCCAGCCTATAGCCACCTCTTGGTCCCATAATCTTCCGACACCTGTTGTCTTTGCCATTCGTTTAGATGTTAATCCCAAGCCACACTAACTCCTCCAGTGCTTTAAGGTTTTGCTATTACTTTACCTGTGTTTGTGTTTTGTTTCCCAACTAGACTGTAAGTAACTTGAAGTTCCTGAAGTTACCATTTTTTTTAATTAATTGGTTGATCAAAGAAAGAAAAGGAAAAAGTAATGCAGAAAAAGAAAGTAAACACTGTAACTCAGAAGAATTTACCAGAACAATTCAAATAACAGCTTTACTCCAAAGCCCCACCCAAAAACTAAGCAGGATTGAAACCGCCAAAGCAAAGCCATAACAAAGCTCAGTAAATATTTAGTTTGCCTTGGACTATTGCAATAGATTCCTTACTAATGTCTTTGCCTTCAGTCTCTCCTGTCCAATCCATTCTCCACACAACTGAGCGAATGATCTTACTTATGTTAGGCATTCAATAAGTTGTTTAACTGAATTTATTAAACATTAATTTTGTACAAGGAAAAATAATTACCTTGATTCAAACAATTTTTATCAATGTTATGTTGTGAGAGAAAAGGCACAACTCTGGAAATTTAAAGAATAAGAAACTCAGAACATAAAGTGTAGGTACAATATATGTAGATGATTTCTAAATTCGTAAGGGTGACCATACAACCATGGCAAAATACTGATTCTTTATATGTTCTACATACAATTTGCAATTTGAACATTGAACATCTTACTGGAATATTATTGATCTTAGAAGGTGTAACTCAGGAAATATACATTCCATAGATTGATTCATTCTTTTAAAAAGTAGGTATTCAGTGCCTACTACATTCCACACACCAAGACTGATAAAATACAATACAAGTAAAACAAGAAATACTGGGATATTATGATAAACTTGCTTTTTGTTAACCATGACAAATTAAATGCTTACGGGTGAAATCATACCTTTTGAATCAGTCAGGGTCCAAGCAGGAAACAAACAGCATATTCATAGTAGGAAACTGTGGGAAGAACTGAATGTCCCTTTTATGAGATGGGTAGAAGGAAAACTTCAGGTCAGTACAGAGGGAGGGAAGGGATCTACATAATCCTTAGGCCTCAAGGAGCAATGGGAAAGGGGTGGTTACTGGAACTCAGAGACAGGAAGGGTACATGGACAGAGCTGAAACCTTTGAAACCCCATGGGGCTGAAGAATGCATAAGCCCCTCTTTCTCTGCACTCGCTTCTCTGTAGTCAGAGAGGGAGGAAACTCGCCAATGGGGTCCATCCATTTTGGCAACCCAGGCCACAGAGAAATGTGGGGGAGAGTGGGACACAGACCCAGACTCCATAGTGACTTTATCAGCATCCCTTTAAAACTTTCTAAGTATCCGTGCAGTCAGCATGGGTTGGTTAAACGACGCAAACCCGTGATGAATGAGTGATTTTGAGTATATTTTTAAAACAGCACAGTAATTTTCTACTGAGATTCCTAAGGCAAGGTGTCAGAGAAGCTGTTGACATTAATACTGTTTATAGAAAATAGAAAATTAACGAAGCAAGAAGAAAATGATCAATTAGAACTTGGTTTGGCTGTGTAAAATTTCTAATTTCAACCATATATATTAATTGCTTACCATTTATGCTTAATTACCATGTAGCACAATAATGTGTATCATTAAACATGTGCCAAATACACATTACAATACTAACTTTGCAATGTTAACTTTATGCTATTAGCTCAGTTCAAGTTTGGGCAGTTTTTGTAGATTTTGACTCATGAAGCACGCTCTTCCCTCTTTTAACTCAAAGAAAACATTTGCTTCAATGATATTCTGCCCAATCACGTACTCTGCAAAGACCTAGAAAAGGAAAAAAAATATTGTGGCATATCCTTTAGAAGTAATATACGACTTAATTTAGTAGTGCCTAGAGCCCAGGATTGGGTTATTAACTAATTCCAGCCATGATTTAAAGCAGGGAAAAGCTCATGCCAAACCCTTTATAGCTCTTAAGTCATAGGAGTCAGTATGCAGTGAACTGCCACCAGGAGGATCAGATGGGCAAGGGGTGTGCTATTTTTAGCAAATGTATCCTGATCACTAAGACCACATTCCATTTTTGCACTTGAACTAATTCTTGATTATAGCGTAAAACTTGAGACAAGCTGATCTACCATTCAATCACCAATGATTAGTGTTATCAGGTTGTGTTCATACTATATGTTTGAATTTCCAATTATGATAAAAAGATCTTATTACTGAGTTTATGCATTCATTCTATGAATTGTCATGAATTTTTCTTTTGCCTCAATAAATGGACAGTTGACATAATCCACACATTCTAGATACTTTAAATTGCTGGACAGAGAATGCCTGATATATAGTATAAGTTGGTCCAAAAAGGCTCAGTTTAATTATATCAGAAAGCCATAATTCAGCACTGGGTCTAAGACTATAATTAAAGTACGTTCAAGGTATTGTGTGGTATGCATTTTAAAGGGCTGATTTACTTAAAAGACACATTCTCTTTGGTTTCAGAAAATAGTTATTTCATCTCACTTCTGGATAAGAATTTATATTCACAAATTTAAAAGTATAAGCATACACTAGGATATGGGCCCTGCTTCATGGACTTACGAAATACCCAGCCCTCCAGGGATTCCATTGGGGATTCATCTTCTAGGGTCACAGGACCCACCTCAGTTGCTGTCTCATCATTGAGGGCCTTCACTGGTGACAAGAGGGGAGAATGGCAGTCTTAGGTTATTAAATACGAAATGTCCAATTTCATTACATACTAAGTTTGACAGTTAATATCTGTGACATTTCACTTTGACACTTCTTGTTTTATTTTTATTGTAAATGTACATTCTCAGTCTTTCAAACACATGGTTTGGCTTGTGATTATCTTTCAAATTTTTTAAGAACAATTTTTATATAACCATAGATAAGTCAAGAACTCGTATTTTCAAATATGAATTCTGTTGTGGAACCAATACAACACAAACAGCTCAAAATACCCACAAAGTATTTGGAAAGGATGTGGCTAATGAACACAGTACGTAAATCGTTGAAAAAGTTCTGTTCTGGTAATTTTAATCTTAAAAATGAGCCACATGGATGACCTGAGACCAAGGTGGATAATGATAAACTAAAAACTGTGGCAGAAGTGAATTTATCTCAACCTATGCATAAATTAACAACAAGGTTTGATGTTACTATTCAAACAATATTAGACCATTTAGAACAAATCAACAAGGTAAAGAAGCTGGATAGATGGGGGTACTACGTAAATCAAACAAACATCACAAGAAAAATCATCTCGAAACTTGACTTTCTTTGCTGTCACGACTTAAAGGCAAACCACTTCTACACCATATTGTTATGTGTGATAAAAAATAGATTCTTTTTGACAATCACAAGTGTTTGGCACAATGACTGGTAAAGATAAAGTATTGAAACACAGTCCGAAACCAAATATTCATCAGAAAAAGCTAACAGTATCTGTTTGGCAGTCCAGCACTGGTATTATGCACTACATCTTCGTGAATCCTGGTCAATCCATTATAGCAGATGTCTACTGCAACCAATTGGACAAAATGATGAGGATGCTTGTAGTTAAACAGCCAAGATTGGTCAACAGAGACAGGTCAATCCTCTTACAAGACAACACTTGACCACATGTCGCACAAACAGTGCTGCTCAAACTACAGAGACTGGATTTATTAATAGAAACTCTTTGTCATCTGCTGTATTCACCAGACTTTGCACCAATTGACTACCACTTCTTCCAAGCTTGGACTACATCTTGCAAGGAAAAATATTCAATTCTCAAGAAGCCGTGGGAAATGCCTTTCACGATTTCACCGTCTCTAGCTCTCCAGGCTTCTTTGCTGCTGGTATAAACAAGCTACCATTAAGACATTTTGTCAATAGTTTAGGCTCATTCTTTGATTAATCATACTGCTTCTTGTTTGAGATATAATAAACAACACTTTTGATTTGAATTTGGACATTTCATATTTAATGACCTAATATTAAGTCCCAGTATACACCAAAGAGAAAACAACATGCCGACGTGGAGAAAGGGCAATTGTTTGCATTTTCACTTCATCCTTGCATGTTGATGTCGTATCTGACCTTTAGTCAGTTTGCTGCTGTTGTACAGAAAGGACTGCTAAATTAATCACTGAAATGTTAATAGGCATTAACTGACCATCCATGGTAAACAAATCATGGAATTAAAATACCTGGAGGGTATTTTTTATGGGTTAAGAACACCTACTATACTAACACTAAAATAGTAAGTATAGCTACCCTATATTGCTTGCCTATGTTCTACTACATACTTAAATCCATTGAGTTATTTAATTCTTTGAACAACCACGTGAAATAAACCATATACCCACTCACTACATGGACGAAGCAAGGAGATGAATGGATATAGCATGTGTAGGAGGAGGAGGAGGCTGGATTGGAGACTAAGTTAATTCTAAAGCTCATATCCTTTCCGCTATTTTCTAAGACTTAGCAGTGCCTTCCCGTTATGGCTGTTTTGTTTCTCCATGGAGATTTCCTCCATTACCTTATACACATAAGCCCACAGCTTGTCCCTGCCTCTTCTCCTGTCCTCTTTTCCTTCTGAAACATCTGACTCACAGTAGTCTTCCCAAAGCAGCAAGAAACGGATCAACAAAGCAGAAGTACTGTTGTGTACTGGGGCTTGGGACAGAGACCTCTGAGCTGTGGTCAGTAGATTACAGCAGGGAAAAGTCACATTTTGGAGGTTAGAGATGATGATTAATATGTCTTTTATCAGAGATAAGTTTAAAAGTCAGAATGTCTGATTATCCTGGTTTTCCCTAGAACTCTGCTGGCAAAAGAACTATTATTTTTTTCCCCTCAGAGTTTAAAATAATCGACTTAAATGCTCTGTCGCCCATCCTTTTGGGAGGACTGTCAGGAGTTAACAATTACAGATTTCTCCTTTCCAAGGCTCACTCTGGCACCTGTGCCTTGCATCCCATCCCTTGCAAATTCCTCGAGAGTCTTGTTCCCACATGTTTTACCTTCATCTCTGGAATCTTCAGTTTCTTTTTCATTCCTCTTTTAGTTTTTTCCACTTTCAAACTTCACCAAAAACCTTTAGTTTACTTGGCTGTTGCCTCCAGCTACCGTCTTATGTCTCTCATTTTCATTTCTGAGCTTTTAAACAAGTGGTCTAAACTCTCTTCTGTCATCTCTTTGTTTCATACAGCTTCCCTTCAGCTTCTGACATTCCGGCTTGCACCCCCCTACCCCTTCACAGATGTTCAGTGGCTTTCTTTTTGCCAAGCACATTGGACTTGTCTAGGTCCTCGTTCTCTGTATCTCTGTGTCATGTTATTTTAACTGCACGCTCCTGGAAACACTGGCTTGATTCTTGGTTCCCTTTTGTCCCTTAGCTTTCAGTAGCTTCCTTTATGTTTTTTTCCTTTTTAATTTTTATTTTCCTTAGGGCTTCCATGGGGGGGGGTGCTTAATGAGTTTAATCTTTTTTTTTTAACAGCTTTATTCAGATACAATTAACATAAAATAAACTGAATGTATTTAAAGTATATACTTTGATGTTTTGATCTATTTATATTCCCATGAAACCATCACTACAGGCAAGCTAGCATACATATTGATCATCCCCAAAAGTTTCCTCATGATCTTTTGTAATTACTTTTCTTCCCTCTCCCCAATCCCCTACTTTCATTCCTAAGCAACCATTAATTTGGTTTCTGTCACTGTAGATTCGTTTTCATTTTGTAGAAATTTGATAAGTGTGAAAGAACAGTATTCACTCTTTTTATTGGTCTAGATTTTTTTCCACTCATCATCATAATTTTGAGATTCATCATGTTGTTTCCTGCATCAATAGTTCATTCCTTTCATTGTTGAGTACAAATTTATTTTAGATAGTACAATTTGTCCAAACTTTCATTTCTATCTACTCTTTAATGAACTTTGTGCTACTTCCAATTTGGAGTTATTACATATAAAGTTTCTATGAAAATTTGTGTGCAAGTTTTCCTATGAAGATACGCTTTCATTTCTATGGGGTGGAATGTATAAATCATATGGTAGTATATTTATCATTTAAAAACTTGCAAACTGATTTCCAAAATGGTGTACATCTTATATTTCCACCAGCAAATGTATGAGAATTCCAGTCCTCCAAATCCTTGCTAACACTTGGTATGCTCAGCATTTTAATTTTAGCCATTCTAATATATGTATTCAGCAGTCCCCAACCTTTTTGGCACCAGGGACCAGTTTCATGGAAGACAATTTTTCCATGGACAGGAGTCGGGTGGGGGCAGTGGAATTCTATGGCCTGGCTGCAGACTGGTACTGGTCTGAGGCCTGGGGGTTGGGGACCGCATGTATATTGATATCTCAGTGTGGTTTTAATTTGCATTTCTCTAATGACTAATGATGTTGAATATCTTTTCATATGTTGAGTTGTCATCTGTATATTTTCTTTGCCAAAGTGCCTTCAAATCTTCTGCCAGTTTTCTTTTTTAATTGGGTTATTTGTTATATTGTGTGAAAGATCTTTATTTATTCTGGATACAAGTCCATTATCAGAAACATGATTTTCAAATATTTTTCTCCCAGTCTGTGACTTTCTTTTTAATAGTATCTTTTAAAAAAAAAGTTTTAAATTTTGATTAAATCTTATTTATTGGTTATTGTTTCTTTGATGGATCATATTCTTTGTGTTATATCTGAAAAATCTTTACCTAATTCCAAATCAAAAAACTTTTGTTTCCTTTTTTAGAAATTTTAGTTTTGAGGTTTATAGTTAGATCTGTGATCCATTTTTAGTTAATTTTTATATATGGTATGGGATATGAATCAACATTCATTTTATGGCATATAGAAATCCAGTTATTCCAGCATTATTTGTTAAAAAGACTCTGCTTTCTCCATTGAATTGCTCTTGCAACTATGTCAAAAACTAGTATGTATGTATGTGAATTTCCTTCTATTCTGCTCATTGGTTTATTTGTCTATCATCACACTGATATCACAATCTTCATGACTAACTTTACAATGAAGTCTTGAAATCAGGTAGTGTTAGCCCTTCAACTTTGTTCCCCAACTGTGGTTATTTCCGTTGTTGACTTGAGCTTTTCTCTCAAAATACGATTGGCCTTAATGAGCTCTGGGAACTTTCTCACAATCCCCATAATCAATTTTATGGTAAAGGCTCTTAAAAAAATGCGGAACCACTAGCCCCAGCTTCTCCTTTGACTTCCAGGCCTGCAGCTCCACTAAGATACAGACAACTCTACTTGGAAATGGTACTTCTTCAAGCTCCAAACTTTTCTTCTCCTCTGACATTCAGCATCAGCTGTCCCTGCCAACTCCATGATGTCAGCCCCACCACGATTCTTCTCTCTGTTGCCCAGACTTGAAATTTCATCTTTGATTTAGATTTTTCCTTCTTTTTCTGATAAAGTAAATCAACATATCCTGTCCATTTGCTTTTTTATTCAAAAAATCTTTCATGTATGTTTTCTCCATTTTCCCGTTCTCACTATTAAGTTCGTATTATCATTTTCTCATGCTTGAATGGATGACTGAAAGTTCAATTGACCATCCCACTTCCAGACTCTCCCTGCCTCAAGCCATTTCCCAGATTTATCTTCCTAAAGCAAATTTATGCTCAAGTCAAACTCAAGCTGAAAGGTTTTCCTTTCTAGCTTTCTAACATAGAATTATTTCTTTAAATGCAAGTATTTATCTTGTTGCCCCTCGTTGGTACCTGAGAAAATAACTTATACATGCTAAGCATATACTACATATTTACAAATTGAATTCAGTGACACTATTTCCCTAATATTGACAATATTGGCACAGTTAAACAACTGGCTTCAAAGTATCAATTAGATTCCTAATTTGAAGGAAGAAAATGAAAAATAAAAAGAAGCTATACAATTCCAGGATTCAGACTTTTTTAAGTTAAGAAAATAAAATGAAAGACCTGAATTGGAGCAGGGTACCTAGGAGATCATTTTCTCATGGGTAATGTAGACTTAGTTTTAAATGCTAACAAATAAAAATTAAAAAAAAAAAACAACCTTATATTAGTAGAATGATTTTCTTCCAAGGAGCTCAAGCATTTTTTGAATAGACTCCCATATTTTCAAGGGCATGCAGGTTCAGGTACATGACTGTGTGTGGGGTAAAGGTGTCATAAACTAGAACACGGTGTTTACAACACCTGGGCCCTGTGCAATCTCACACAGTTCAACTTAATAGCTGTCTCAAAATATAGGAGAATTGCGTTTCCTAGGATTCTCATGAATAGAAGGAAACTAGCTTATTTTTTCATTTTCCCTCTTCACGTGTGAGGAGTGAAGGTCAAAGAAGGGTGACCTCACACAGCAAGCTAGTACCAACCTCATAGTTACACTGCCTCACTGCTCAAGGTCTATATTGCATTAACTTTCACCTGCTCAGGAAAGAGAAGGAAAGTGCAATGCTTTGTTTGGATGAACACATAAGAATTCAGGTATCCAAACCAACCAGCTTAGATGAGAAAAATGATTCAGCTTATTAGGACCTGGGCAGACGAATGGGAAATAAAGGAGGGAAAAAAAAAAAACAAAATCTATTTCTCAGAAAACTGAATTCCTTACCTCCCTCACAAAAAAAAAAAAACTTGAAAATTTTGATTTTTAAGAAAAGATATATGTGGTGGTATAGAGTAGAAAAAGTAAAAGTTGGAAAAGAAAGATTTAGAAATATATCAAATTACATGTAATGAATGCAATGTGATTTCTGATAATTTTGGAAAGATATTTCGAACATGAAAAGATTTCAACCAACTTTAAAAGGAATGGAGAAGGACGTGAGAGAGTGAACTTGTCCACTTAAGCATGTTTTTCCCCCAGTCCTCACTGCTCATCTGAAAACAAGAAGTAGAGCAGGTCAGGAAAGGGGTTATGGTTAACACTGCAAGATGAAAGATAAGCAACCAGGCAGTTAGAAGCCAAGGCATTTTATCTAGAAGAGCAGGTCTGGCCTTGTTTCCATCTTGATAAGAATCAGATTGGAGAGCTTGTTTGTCTGTAGACAGGGATGGGGTGGAGGGGTGGCAGGGCTGACGAAAGGGGACAGGGAAGCCCGGGGCTGAGTTATGGAGTTGTGGCAAACCACTAATGTAATGATATTCCCTCTTTCGTGTTCTGTGTCTACCTGAACTTTGAAATTACCAGACTTGTCTTTTTAAATAACATGGCTGTGTTTCTTTCAAATGTGGAGACTTAAATATGTAGAAAATTTAGGTGACCTGAATAGGTTTATTACCCCAGTTTAAAATTTTAAGACAATGCCTAACTGGTTGGGCCATTGACTTAGAACTTGAAGCAAATGACCTTTAAATTTAAGTGGTTCTTCAAATGGTGTATCTTTATTCTAAAGCATATATGTAATATACTGACTCGCTCTTTAAAGTCACATTTTCAAGTTCTTTTTTAACAGATTACAGTTACAAAAGCTCTTTCATACTGTTCTGATTTGATGATACAACTGGTTCAGAAGTGGTATTTTTATATAATTGTTAAAATTTGCAAAGTTCTAAAGTCATCAAGTTTTGTTCTGATTAGAGCCCTGACAACAAAAACAGGTTTTCCTGGGAATTTACTTGCTATTATTTTCAGAATTTCAGCCCATAATAGAACCAAGAAATCAAAAATTCAAAATGAAATGGGGCATATACCCAGCAGTAGGACTGCTGAATCATGTGGTATTTTTAGTTTTAGCTTTTTGAGGAACCTCCATACTGTTTTCCTATTTTTTTAATATAGCTTTAAAATTATTTGTGGCTAATTAAAATGATTCTTAATTGTGGTAGGTTTATGTTCATGCCATTCATTATTCAAGCAGAGCTTATTGAATATGTAAGATGATTAGCACAGGAGGAAGCTTTATAGGATGGATGTTATCCATAAACGTGGTTGGGGTTTAAAATCTGTACTACATGAGAGATAAACCAGAACATTTTTAGCTCAAATTATTAGATACTAAAACAAGTTTGTACAAATGACAGGTAGGAAGAAAGCATCTTAAAAGGACTTATTCTTACTTATCTCGGCTACTTTACAGATTGTCTGGCACCTTGAGTCTTATCTTCTCTGTGGTCCTGAGGCAGTCCCTTTAGATAATCATCTCTGGACACTGCCTTGACCACTAGGAGCAGTGTCTAGAATGCTCTACGAGGATAATTCTCTTTCTAGAATGCTCCTCATTTTAACTTCTCTTACCATGTTGGCTACTCGGCAGGGTTGCGCTAATGCTGAAAGTCTATGAGGCCTGAAGAAATTTTAATGATATTAATAATAGCAGCCCTCATTTATTGACAGCTTCCCAAGTAGCAGGACTCTGTATTTTATACCGGCTGCTTCTCCGTTGGTTAAAAATATGCTCTAGCTCCTAGGCCCTCATTTCACCTCCTTTCACAGATAAGTTTTGTCAAAGAATAATCACCACTTGCTTTTCCATATCCTGACCTCCAGGATATTTAATTTTTTTTTCTTATATTAAAATAATGTTTTCAATATATAATGTAAAAAGTAAAACAAAATCATAATCCAGACACCTAGACACAAGCATCTTAGTATCATTCTAAAAATTGTCATGCATATCTCATATATACATATTGTTTGTTCACATGTGGAATCACTGTTCATGTGACATAACTCTTTTCTAATTAATAATCCATTAATATCTTTCCATGTCATTCAATAGTTAATGACACAATTTTTCACAGTTTCATAGTATCACAGTACATAAATATATAAGTTCTTTTAATCAGTCTTTCTGTTGAGTGTTTTGATTATTTGTATCTGTATTAATTTAACACTCAATTCACTCTATGTGCTAGGCACTATCATAAACACTTTATAGTATTTACCCATTTAATTCTTGTAAAACCCAATTAGATCATATAAGTACCACATGTTTACTGATTGCACAACAGAAAATGCTGGGGAGGATGCAGAGAAAAGGGAACTCTTGTACACTGTTAGTGGGAATGTAAATTAGTACAGACATTATGGAAAATGGTATGGAGGTTCCTCAAAAAACTAAAACTAAAAATACCATATGATTCAGCAATCCCACTGCTGGGTATGTACCCCATAAAAAGAAAATCAGTATGTTGAAGAGTTACCTGCACCACCATATTTAAGTGTTTATCAGTGGATAAATGAGTGAAGAAAATGTGGTCTCTATACACAATGAAATACTATTCAGTCATTAAAAAGAATGAAATCCTGTCATTTGCAGCAACATGGAAGAAGCTGGTGGAAATTATGTTAAACAAAATAAGCCAGGCACAGAAGACAAACATTCACTCTTATGTGAAAGCTAAAAATGTTGATACCATGGAGGTAGAGAGTAGATTGGTGGTTACCAGAGACTGGGAAGAGACTGGGTAGAGGGAATGAAGAGAGGTTGGTTAATGTGTACAAACATACGGTTAGAAGAAATAAGTTCTAGTGTTTGATAGCATAGTAGGATGGTTTTACTCATCAATAATTTATTGTATATTTCAAAATAGCTAGAAGAGACAATTTAGAATATTGCAGCACAAAGAAATGATAAATATTTGAGGTGATGGACATTCCATTATCCTGACTTGATCATTACACATTGTATGCATACATCAAAATATCACACATACTCATAAATATGTACAATTATTATGTATCAATAAAAGACTCAATTAGTCTGTAACAACCTTATTAATAATAGTAATCCTTTTACTGTCTCTATTTTACAGATAAAGAAACCGAGGCACAGAAAACATAAGTAACTTTCCCAAGGTAACAGTAAGAGGCTGAACTGAGATTCCCACTCAGGCTGGATCTAGAGTGGGTTCTCTCAACTACTGTGATATGAGTGCCATCAGAAACAATGCTGCAATGAATGTCCTCATTTCTTATTTTTCCTTAGAAAAATACCTAGGATGAAAATGCTGGCTCTTTGAGTACACTAGCAATTACACTTCAAGAGGTTTATACTTTTCTTTCTGACAAACTGTATATTGTCAGACCTTAGACAATACTGAGTGTTACAATTTAAAATTAAATCTCATACTGTTTTAATTTATATTTCTCATCCACAATCCTCTTAATCTACCAGACTTTTATCAGTCTTTGCACTCCTTGACCACTCCATTTGCATTTGATGACATTTGATCACTCCCTTGTCTTGCAACTCTCTCCTGCTTTGGCGTGATATCACCCTCTGCTACTTGCCTCTAACTTGTATTAACATTCCTCCCTGGCTCTCTCACTGATACCTCTCTCTGACCTCCTTTTTAATTTTGGTGTTTCTTAGCTCTTCACTCGATCCTCTTCTCATGTTGCAGTCTCCCAGGAAAATCTCACACATTCCCATGACTTTAGCCACACTTTAAATGCTAATGCCTCATAAATCTTTATCTCCTCTTAGACATCTCCCCTAAATTCTAGACTTATATATGTAAATGTCTATTAGACATCTTTTCCCAGGGATATTCTCCAGGCTTTTAAAAACAGAATATGTTTAAAATTGAACTCAGCATTTCTCTCTTAAACCTGATCTTTATTTTCTATTTACCATCTTAATTTGATCTTACCATGATACAACCAAACTCCTAATGTGAGAGTCATTCTAGATTTGGGTAATGATGAACAGCAATGGTTTTGAATCTGGAAGCTAAGCTCTGATTTTGAACTTCAGCTATGATATTTAAAATCTGAATGACCCTGGGAAACTTGCTTAAACTCTGCAAACTTTAATTATCTGTAAAATGGGAATGAAAATACCTCCTTTACAAGGCTGTTGAGAAGATGAAATGGGATGATGTATGTTGCATGGTATTTGTTCTTTTTGTAGTGCCTGACATACCAAAAGCATTCAGTAAAAGAGTACTGCTATTTTGGGGATGATGTCTCACCTCTGACATCCGATCAGTTTCTGAATCCTGTTGTTTCTAACTCGGTAACTTCACTCCAATAATCCTTTTTCGCTATACCATCCCTGCCAATAACACCTAATTAGGATCTTGTTATCTCTGCTTCCATGGTTGTAATTTTCTTTAACACAATGGTTATCGACCATTTTTTTTGTGATATCAACACACAGAATGGATAAAGTTCCCATGTGTGGCTAATTCCCTCAGGTATACTCCACATTGAGTACAATTCTAGTTTAGGCAATAACTCCACCCCCTTCTTTCTCATTCTACTAGAAAATATACTGGGGTAAAAGTAGGAGGGACAGCAGTAAGATTAACTTGAACCTGCTCCAACTTTTTAAGTCTTGTGCAAATTTGGGTACTGTATATTAGGAGCAAAGTGCTTGCAGCACACCTGTGTGACACTATACCAAGGTTGAGAAGCTCTGTGTTAACTAGCTTCCTCTACTAATTCTCTCACCCTACACTAATTCTATCCTACACACTACTGTTGAAGTGAGTTAGTTTCTATCATACAGACTTTACTATGTGCCCTGCATTTTCTACGGCAGCAGTTCCTAACCTTTTTGGCACCAGGGACTGTTTTCATGGAAGACAATTTTTCCATGGACCGGGGTGGGGGTGGGGCTGGTATGGGGATGATTCAATTGCATTACATTTATTTTGCAGTCAAATCTCCCTGCTAATGATAATCGATATTTGCAGCCACTCCCCAGTGCTAGCATCACCACCTCAGCTCCACCTCAGATCATCAGGCATTAGATTCTCATAAGTAAGGTGCAACCTTGATCCCTCGCATGTGCAGTTAGTTTACGGTAGGGTTCGACTGTAAATACAGACATAGCTTCAGCTTGCTCACCCGGGGCTCACCTCCTGCTGTGCGGCCTGGTTCCTATCCTAACAGGCCACAGACAGGTACTGGTCGGGGGCCGGGAGTTAGGGACTGCAGTTCTACGGGACAAAATTTCACCCCCGTTAGCTTGGCATACAAGGCCTTCTAGACCTGCCCTTTTCAGCTTTTTTAGGCTATTCTCTTTCTATAATCCACCTTGCATATGATCCTTGAAACGACAAAATAACAGCGTTTTCCATCTTCTCTTCCTCACCTCCCCTTCACTACTTATCCTACTATAGTCTGGCTTAGGCTCCAGACACCCACTTGAATGTGCCCTCAATCCTGGGCACCCATGACCTAAACACTGCTAAACCCACTGGACTTAGCAGCAGTGAACATTTTGACTATTCCCCATTCCTCTTAATTCTTCGGTGCTCCTTTATTAATCTCCTTTCGACTATTTTTCTTATATCCATGGTTTGATATTCTGCCATGGGGACTCTTTCCTAAACAGTTTTCTTTTCTTCTCTTCTCTTTATATTCTTCTAACTCTCTTTGAGATCTGCTCTACTTTTTCATTTCAATTATTATGTGCAGATGCCAAACAATCCTCTATTTTGAAGCTTTACCTCTTTCCTGAACTCTAGATATACAATTCTCATAGGACTTTCCCACTTAATGGTCTTGTAAGTGACATAACCACAGTGTTTTCAGAAGGGGATGCATCATCCCTTAAGCCTCCCCGACCAACCTCTTTTTCATGAAAGTTGCACAAAGAGTACCGCCCACTCAATTTCTTAAGTCAGAATCTAGGAGATATATTTGACCTCTCCAACCATTTTTGATCCCTACATTTCAACTAGTTACCATATCTTCTTGATTATATCTCACAAGTATCTCTAAAATCCATCACGTAGCTGTAATCCCATTGCAGCCATCTTTCCCTGGACTGCCATCATCTCTTACTTAGATTAATTTCCTGACTCCAATGTTTTTCCTCACCAACCCATACTGCTCCAACTAGTCATTTTTCCTCAAATCTGACAGTATAACCCCAAACTTAAAATTCTTCAATATAAAGTTCAAAAACGTACCATGATTTATAAGGCTTTGTAAGCTCTGGGTGTGGCCCCCCACCTGCCAGCCCAGAAGGCTTATCATGTATCCACTCACACTGTAAGGCCCAGTTACACTGAACTGTTTTCAGTTCCTCTTGTGTCTCTTTTGGTCTTTGTTTTGCCTCTATTGCATGCTCCCCTCTTTCTGTTCCTTTGCTTTGCCTGACTCACTCCCACTCCAGAGTTCCTATTCTCTAGAATGAATCACGTCTTCCTCGAATGATAGGTTGAAACTATAGGTTTCCGAGGTTCCAGTACTTTCCATATCATAAGATATACAACGTTTGTTTACTAAAAGCCCTCCTATCCCATGTGATTGCTAATAAATAGATTCACATCTAAGAACCATAAAATGTCTATATTTCTTAAACATTTATTTTAATCTAATATATTTAAATTTTATGTAGGAATATGGCCTTTAATTTGGATATGTGTCCACTGACTGAAGATCCATGCAATCTCTCTTTGCCACAATGTACCATCCATAATTTCTAGTTTCACATTTTAAAAGTGGAGTGAAAACTTAAAAATATCTGCAAACCAATCTGAATATAAATTTTTCTGGATTATTAAGACTATTTTTTTTTCTGAGTCTTTTCTCATTGTATCTCTTTTGCCTAATTTGATAGAAAAGCAATTCTTCTTTATTGAGTCTGTCCAAAATATTCAAGTCAATTTTTAAAGAAGCAATCCTTTTATTTGACACTCTATTTCATTGAATTAAGTAAGCAATGTTTAATTTATTACATGATTACAATATTAAGTCAACTGGCATAAATAGTTTGGGAATAAACACAACTAATTCTTGGCAAGCATGTAACTGAACCAATGAGAAAAGTGTGTAGGTTTACTGGAGTGTCGCCTACTGGCTTGTGAGCTTTCAGTGAGCCCTGACTACTAATCAGTTTGCTTTGCAAAAGAAATTGATAATACTGGTTAATTTGTCAAGTGAGTTAAATGGAGGTCTGCTAAGAGCAATTAATATAATTGTCTTTCACATAGGCTGTAGGCACTGTGAAAACAGGGAAACGTGTATGTCTTAGAAAGGAGCCATCTCTTTTATTTACCACTACATTCGCTATCATGTGCTGGGCACACAATAAACAGTTGCTAAAGGAATGAAGAAATTAGCAGATGAATATACTAAAAGATATCTAAAATACCTATTCCTCATACTCTGTTTTTCCTCCACTGCAGAAGTGTCAACAGCTTGTTATAGTCTGACTTTCCTGAATGATTTCTCTACACTCCAAAGTAAAATGTATAATTCTCCCTTTTCTGCCTCTACTGTACTCTGCACTCACTTTGAACATACTACTTTATTTCTTACTAACATTTGATTTTGTTTCTAT
Organism: Avahi laniger; assembly: GCA_963575035.1. Classification (NCBI taxonomy): domain Eukaryota; kingdom Metazoa; phylum Chordata; class Mammalia; order Primates; family Indriidae; genus Avahi; species Avahi laniger. The sequence goes on along the minus strand of CAUYSK010126680.1, from coordinate 2,419 downwards.
TTCCCTTTAATCTATCGCATATCTCTTGAAGGCAAGAGTTTTTTTAAATTTTTATGTCTTTATATTTTAATACATGCTATTTATATATAAAATTACATATAATTTTATATATAAATTGATAAATGAATAAAATAGCTCTGTCACATAGATATTCTTGATGCCACTTTAGATATGAAAGCCGAGGCCAGAAAGATTAAATAGCTTACGTAATATTAACAAAGCAATAACTCTTGGGATCTTCTTGGTCTGCGTATGTCAAAGCTCATGCTCTCTTTCAACTCTTTTATGTCTCCTTCAATCAGCTAGTAAGATAAAAACCTCTTCTAGGAATGAAAGTAAAGCACTTCCTGGCTCCAATCAATTCTTTTTACCTGCTACCTGCTTGTGAATATTAATACTGTCTTTGCTTGGTTTTTTAAAATAGAATCATAGATGAACAGTAAATAAATAAGAGGGGCAGGGGACAGAATGCCTAGGAGAAAGGACATAAACCTGAAGGGGCAGATTATGTGGTCTGATGCAGAAGTATGTGGAAGATGAGGAGGGAAAGAGATTATAAAGCACATCAGACCCAAGGATGTAGATTTACTCTATGGCATTATTTAACCCATGGAATGAGAACATTTGTGTAAATTATCCATGCCACTGTTCCGTTCCATAGAGGATATTCTGTTTTCCCATACATGGTTTGGGAAGACTTCCTGGAATAGATTGATTCTAAGTGTATCTTAAATGGTAGGGAAAATGTAGCTTAGTATTTGGAAAAAGAGATCTAATGTGTAGGCTGAAAGGTCAGTGAGAGTGAAGGAACTGATACAAACAAAATATGCAAATCTCAAAGACAAATATGAGGAAGAGCCATTGAAATGTTACAGTGAATAGTAGAGAAATTCCATAGAATCATGAAAAGAGGGACAGAACATGCTTTTATTAATCATTTTCCTGGACTTCCAAGTCCATATCATTGAACATTGCATTCATCTTCGATTTCATCCAAATCAAACTTGCCCAATATTCATCTGAGTTCTTCAGACACCGTAACTTGTACCCTTTTAACTCTCAAAGTAGTAACTTCATATTTTAGAAAATTCAGACCAAAATAAATTCTCCAATTTTCTAAATATTTCTGTTCCTGATGTTCTTTCCATATACTTAATAATCTATAGGTTCAACAACTTTTTGTGTTGCATCGCAAATTCTCTTTCGTATCATCTCATTAAAATGTATCCAGGGGCCAGGTCAGCAGATTGTTTGAGGCCAGGTGTTTGGGACCAGCCTGAGCAAGAGCAAGACTCCATCTCTAAAAAAAAATAGAAAAAATTAGCAGGGCGTGGCAGTGTGCACCGTAGCCCCAGCTACTGAGGAGGCTGAGGCAGGAGGATCACTTGAGCTCAGGACTGCACTCTAGCTGAGGTGACAGAGTGAGACTCTGTCTCAAAAAAAAAAAAAAAAAAAAAAGATCTAGGATATACTATTATCCTTCTTTTGTTTTTTTGTTTTATTTGACAAAGATATAAAGTCCTATGAATTCTTCAATATCATTATTTCTGTAATATCATTTCTCTCTCTCTTTTTTTTTCTATTTATAAATTCTGTTATGTCACAAGCATGATGGGGCAGTGGTCTCTCACTTTTCCAAATATCAATTCACTTCAATCACTTCATCACACACTTACCTTCCCCTAAAAGCAAATTGGCTATTTTTACTGAAAAGTATAAATACAAAAACATAAAAAAATCATAATTATTATAATATAAAATAATGACAGTATATAAATTATAATGCTTTATAATAATATAAATTATAATACTTTATATATCTCAGTTCAATATACTTGTGTATTTTTTGTTTGAGTCCGTGGTCCATCATTTGTTAATTCTGTAGCTTTAGGAAAGCCACTAAATAATATGAAATCTCTTGTTACTCTATCTAGAAAATGGGGCTAATAATGGCATCTATATCATAGGATGGCTTTGAAAATGGCATAACAAACATATGGAAATCATCATAGTGACTGCTACACAACAAGGACTCAATGAAAGGTAGCTGTGGTCATTACTGTAACACAAGAGTATTAACGTAGTTGAGTTTAATGATTGAGATAGACCATAGATCTGCTGTTGAGCCCTTGAAATGCAGGTAGTCCAAACTGAGATGTGCTATCAATGTAAAATACACACTGTATTTCAGAGACTTAGTATGAAAAACAAAGAAGGTAAAGCATTTAATAAGTTTTTATATGCATACATGTTGAAATGATATATTAGAGTAAATGAAATATATTAAAATTTTATTTGTTTTTAATGTTTTTAATACGGCTATTAGAAAAAATTTTAATTACATATGTAGATTGCATTGTGGTGCACATTGCATTTCTACTGCCTAGCACTGCTATAGATGATAATCACAAAATCATAA